>ML319284.1:0-102642 GCA_005239505.1 Nicotiana paniculata
TGAGCATCTACTCTTTCACTGATCTTAGCATTTGACCCAATAACCTGCTGCATCATAGCTTCTGACCTGGAGAACCCATCTTCTTGTCTTCCCCCTGTTGTTGCTGAGGAGGGTAGTATGATTGTTGCTGATTCTGATGGTTATAACCGTGCGGTCTCTGATATGGTGATGCATTTCATTGTGGTCTCATGGCACCCATATTTCCACTATTCTGCTGTTGGTGAGGTGGCTTATATGGTTGAACTTGTTGATCCCAGTTCTGCCCCCCTTGTCTCTGACGTTCATAATTTGTCACATAATTCATATTTTCTGGATAAGGAGGGTTATCACATTCTGCATTCCAGTGGTTACCAAGTGGTTGACTAATGCATGATGTGCATAAGCCCCCATTGGTTGTGTCTANAGATGGATCGAATGGCACTGAGTGAACTACAGGAGTAATGGGTGCATTCCTTGTTATCCATCCTGAATTCTGTGCCATTTTATCAAGTAAGATTTGAATCTCTCTCCATGTTTTGCTCAAGAATGCTCCACCAACCGAAGCATCAACATTTTCTTTAACAGTATCAGCCAAACCCATATAAAAATGCTGCCCCAACATTTGCTCTAGAATACCATGATGTGGACAGATAACCAGCATCCTCTTAAATCGTCTTCATGTCTCTTGCAGTGTTTCAACTGGTTTCTATCTGAAGCTCAAGATTTCATCAATTTGTTGAGCAGTCTTGTTGGGTGGATGAAACTTGTTCATGAACTGTTTGACTAACTCCTCCCATGTGGTAATGGAATTGATGGGGAGTGATTTTAGCCAAGTCTGGGCAGCGCCAGTCACTGAGAATGGAAACAACAACAATTTTATTGCCTCCTGAGTGACATTAGGCTGCCTCTGAGTTTTGCAAATAGACAGGAAGTTTTTCAAATGTTGCTGGGGGTCTTCGATGTATGACCCTAAGAATAGCCCTTTGTTCTGCAATAAGTGCATCATATTATTTGTTATCTGGAAGGACTCAGCTTGAATTTGAGGGACCAATATTGTGGTGGCCAAATTCTCAGCTGTGGGTTGTGCCCAGTCATATAAGGGAACCTCTTCCCCTAATTGAGCGACTGGGTTAACCACATCATCCCCATTATTGTTACGGTTGTGTGGATCTTCCATGTCGGTTTCAATTTCTTCAAATTGTGGTTGATGTTTTCTTTTCCGGTTGGTCCGGTTTAGGGCTTTGAAAACTTTCTCGGGGTCTGATAAGGCTTCAACTACTTCACCAAACCTCGATGAGTTTCTAGGCATGCATCTGCAACACGTTAGCAAACGTCAAACTTTCAATGTAAAGACGAAAATTTAAAGAAAATTGACTATATTTCAGAATTTTGTATTTCTTCTAACTCAATTGATAATACCGTTATTCCCCGGCAATAGCGCCAAAATTTGATCACGCTAAACTATGTCTTATAAAAGACTAAGATGGCGTTGCAAATATAATCCGGGGTATTATGCCCAGAGTCGATCCCACTGGGAATTTACGTATCAATCAAGGCTTTAGAATACACAACTTTTACTCAATCAATTCTCTCAAGACTTTTGAATATAAATTGGTTATGTTTTACTAATTCTACTAACAATAATAATAACTAACAATTACTAACAATGTGTTGTAAACAATTGTAATACAGGTCTAAGGCTATGGTTTCCCCCGTTGGTGAACTTCCTTCTCGGATACTTATTATAGTATGATTAGTTGTCTCTATCAATCATGAACACTCTATCTACCATAAATCTCTCTCAAGTAATTATGATAATTTACTAGACGCACTCTCTCAAGTTACGCTAGCTAGATTGCATTACAGTTCACTTTAGATTGCACCCGAAGTATCGTTATTTCTAATCCAACTTCTAAACCCTCGGTTATGACTTTAGTCTATACTCTGGGAGTGATGTTGTTCAAACAACTACCTAAATATGCACTCTCTCTCTCAAGTAGATACATAATAAATAGGAACGACTAATTGAGGGCCCTTTCAATCAACTACAACAAGAACGTAGTTGAAAAAATAGAGATTAATCAACCAATCAAAACTATATTAATAACACAATAAGTTCATTCCCCAACGGGTTCTACCAAAACCCTAGATTAAGAAACTTAGATACTCATATTCATAAGAATCAATTCTAAAATAACTTGCATAATTGAACTACAAAATAATGAATAAAAGCTGTAAAAATCAATGTTTGCTTCACTGAGTAGTAATCCACAGGTTTTTTCTTCACTTCAATGGCTTCCTTCCCTCTTCAAGTTGTGCTTTTGGGTCTATTTATATGTTTGGAATAAACCCTAGCCGTGTAGGAGACTTCTATTCCAATCGGAAAACACTTAAAACCTTTAAAACTCGGAATTGACCGGACCTCGGGACCCAAGCGTTTGGGCTCAAACGCCCCCTTAACGCCAGGGCAGACCTGGCTTTAGGGGTCTAACACCCCACTAACGCCAGGCTGACCCTGGCTTTAGGGGCCAAACGCCCCACTAACGCCCGGGTTGGCCTGACTTTAAGGCCAAAACGCCTGACTATAGCCCGGGTCACTCCTTTTTGACTCTTGAGCGTATTTTCGACGTTCATGCATCCATTTAGCTCGGTTTCCATCTCCAACGCACCTACACATGAAATAGACTCCATTATGCACATAAAAAGTGTATTTTTATCATTAACACACATAAAATGTAAGGCATATAACTTGTTAAACCATGAATTCTTGTCATGCATCATGGACTATTATCTCATATGATTTCGTTCGATACTCCAAATCGGCATATAATATTTCACCAAATGAAATTCTTTACCTCTTTTTCTCGTACCTGTTTGAAAGCTCCTGCCTCTACCCATTTAGAAAAATAACCTGTTAATAACAACAAAAATCGTACTTTTCCTTTAGCTTGTGGTAGAGGACCTACTATGTCCATCCCCCACTTCGTAAATGGCCACGGAAAAATAACCGTGTGTAATAACTCTGCAGGGTGATGCATATTATTGCCGTATCGTTGACATATATCACATTTTACTACAAAATATTCTGCATCCTCTTCCATTTTAGGCCAGTAATATCCTGCCCTGATTAGTGTTTTAACTAAAGATATTCCTCCTGTGTGATTTTCGCAATGCCCTTCATGCACTTCTTTCATCACATATTTTGTTTGAGTGGGTCCAAGGCACCTTGCTAAAGGACCACCGAACATCTTTCGATATAAATTTCCTCGAATTAAATAATAACAAGCAACTTTTCATCGAAGCAATTAAGACTCTTTCTTGCCTTCGGGTACGATCCGGTACTGCAAAAAATTAACAATCTCGTTTCTCCAATCCCAGGTTAAATTATTAAATCATACCTCATTTTTACCCTGGTGCAGTGCTGAATGAAATACGTGTATTACGATAGCATTTTCTGCACTGGTTACTTCCGCATTTGATGCTAGGTTAGCTAATGCATCCGCTTCTGCATTTTTTCCCCTGGGTAGTTGCACGATCTTCCATGATTGGAATTGTCTGATCAGTTCTCATGCCTTTTCCAAGTATTGTTGCATCCGTGCCTCTCTAGCTATGTAAGTCCCCTACATCTGATTGACTACCAATTGAGAATCACTTTTAATCATGATTTTCTCTATGGAGAGTTCACGTGCCAGTTCCAAACCTGCAATTACATCTTCGTACTCTACTTCATTGTTAGTAATAGGGTAGCACATAATTGCTTGTCTTATACTTTTCCCCAAAGGTGGAATTAGGAAGATACCTAAACCGACTCCTTTAACATTTGAGGAGCAATCGGTAAATAAAGTCCACGTACCTGGATTAGATCCAGTGAATATTTGTAATTCCTTTTCTACTTCAGGAACTATTTTTGTACTAAAATCCGCTACAAAATCTGCTAAAACTTGAGATTTTATTGTAGTTCTAGGTTGGTACATGATATCATATTCATTGAGTTCTATTGTCCACTTGGCTAATCTTCCTGACAATTCTTGTTTATTGAAAATATTCCTTAAATGATATGCAATTATTACGGAAATAAGGTAACATTGAAAGTATGGTCTCAATTTTCTAGATGCCATAACTAATGCTAAAGCAAGTTTCGATGAGGATATCTAGTCTCAACATCCAACAAAGATTTAATAACTTAATAAATTAGAAATTGTTTACCTTGTCTTCTCGTACTAATACTGCACCTACAACCATTCTGAAACTGCGAGATATAAAAACAGTCTCTCTCCATCCCTTGGTTTAGCCAGCAAAGGTGGATTTGATAAGTATGCCTTCAAATTTTTGAGGGCTTGTTGGAATTCCTCAGTCCATTCGAACTGATTTTGATTTTTTATCACTAAAAAGAATTTGAAACTTTTTTCGGAAGACTTTGAAATGAATCTTCCCAGAGCTGCAATCCTACATGTCAATCATTGTACCTCTTTTTTGCTCGTGAGTATATCAGATATTTCTTCAATAGCTTTAATCTGTGCAGGATTTACTTCAATACCTCTATTAGATACAAGGAAACCTAATAACTTACCTGAAGCTACGCCAAAAGCGCACTATTCTGGGTTCAATTTCATATTATAGCTGCGGAGAATCTCGAAGGTATTTGAAAGATGTTGAAAATGATCTTTCGCTTGTGTTGATTTGACCAACATATCATCAATTTACACTTCCATGGTCTTTCCAGGCGTTCTCGGAACATCCTGGTCACCAACCTCTGATATGTGGCTCCAGCATTTTTCAAGCCAAAAGACATGACTTTGTAACAATAAGTCCCCCCGTCCGTAATGAATGAAGTTTTTTCTTCATCTAAGGGATCCATTTCATTTGATTATAACCAGAATATGCATCTAAAAAGCTTAATGGCTCATGACCTGCGGTAGAATCAATCAATTGATCTATATGCGGTAAAAGGGAATGAATCTTTTGGACATGATTTATTTAAGTCAGTGCAATCTACACAAATTTGCCATTTACCTTTCTTTTTTGGAACTACCACAGTATTAGCTAACCTGTTAGGATATTTTACCTTGTGTATTGAACCTATCTTTAAGAGTTTTTGTACCTCATCATTGATCTCTTGATTTTTGGATGATCTTTGTTTCCTCTTCTTTTTCTTGATAGGTATATATGATGAATCTTCATTTAATTTATGGGTCATCACCTCCGGTGGTATACCTGTCATATCTGAATGTGACCATGCAAAACAATCTGCATTAGCTTTTAAAAATTCAATTAACTTACCTTTCATTTCTGGGCTTAGCTTTGCTCCAATATGAACTTTTCGATCTGGACATTGTTTGAATAGTACAACAGCTTCGAGTTCTTCAATTGTTGTTTTGATGTTTTCATTCTCCTTTGGTTCTTGAATTACATCTGGTCTCGAATCCACATCGGTCTGTTTTGATACATTTTCAGTTGAGATTTGATTTACCGCATCTTCCTCATTTGCACCTGTATCTTTCTGGCTTGGCTCCACCACTGAGTTGATATTCTTTGAAGTTTGTTGATCCCCTCGAATCTGTTGAATTCCCCATTTTTAAGGGAGTTTAATAACCTGATGTAATGCAGACGGCACAATATCCATGTCATTAATCCATGGTCTCCCAAGAATCACATTGTAGGCCATGTCCCTGTCTATCACTTGAAATTTTGTTTCTTTGATGACTTATTCCGCCAATGTTTTTAACTTTATCTCACCCTTTATAATAATGGTTGAATTATCGAACTCGGATAAAGAACGTGCTTTTGTAATTATTCGGTCGCCAATTAGCATTTCGTTCACCACATGCAATAAAATAATATTCACGGAGCTACCTGGATCAATCAAAACTCATTTTACATTAGTATCATGTATAAGTAAAGATATTACCAGTGCATCATGTGGGAATCATCAAGCCGTCCGCATCTGCATCTTCGAATGTTATGCTATCTTCTTCTAAAGTTTGACGAACTCACTTTCCATGAGTTACCGTGAACTTTGACATCCTTTTCGCAGCTGTGTATGTTACACCATTAACTTCTTCGACTCCGCTTATCACGTTCACTGTTCTCTTCGGAGATGGAGGTTTGGAGGCTCTTGTTTATTTTTCATGTAAGATTATTTTGGTTTCTCACTGAACATATTTGTCAAGTACCCTTGCTTCAACAAATGTTCCACTTCACCTTGTAACGGTCTGCAATCTGATGTTTTATGGCCATGGTCATTGTGAAACTCACACCAGAAATCTGGATTTCTTCTTGGCCATCGTACTTTATCTCCATGCTCCTTAAATTAGCAACCAATTCGGAAGTACTGATATTAAAACTGTAATCACCAATCCTTGCATTTGCGTTGGTATCCCTATTATGCGTACTTCGATCTTTTCTGAATCTCGTTGATGATGAACCTGAATCTCTGTTTGTAAATCTATGATCAGATCGTGCGTTTTCTGGTTTTGAACGTGAATCTCGCCCTGATGGTCCCATATAAGGCTCATACATATTTTACCGGACCTTTTCTGATCGCCTCGAGCCTGTATTTTCATCGACCTTTGATTGAGAAACGATGTCTTCTTCGATCTGCAATTTAGTACTATACCTATTATAGACATCATTCCATGTTGCGGCAGGGAACTCTCGTAAGCTTTCTGTTGATACCCAATTTTACCCTCATATTTTCTCAAACAGTATATATATTTTCAAAGTATCATTTTGTGTCATTATTTAGTCTACAAGCATTTTCCATAATTCTTAGAGCTTTAAAATTAATTTTCTGGCATTTAAATTACTTGAATGTCACTAATTGTTCCCTTAAATTATTTTCGAGGACTTAATCATCCAAATTTTGTTATTTTTACACCCACATATATGTTTTAAAATATTTTACATCATTTCATATAATTATGTCTGTATTTTTAGCTATTTATATAATTTTACAATAATAGCCTATATTCATGCATAATTGCATTATTTGTGCCAAAATAGCATTTTTATAATGTTAAGTCATTATTTTCAATAGTTTTAGTGCATAAATAATATTTTTATTATTTATTAAATACTTTTATAAAAATTAGTTTTTGATAAATTTTGTGTATTTTAATTATGGCCTAGTTTTAAGTAATTTTCGGACCAAAATCGGCCCAATCCCTTAGCTCAATAACACCCAACCCTAACCAAATAACCCTTTACTAAAACCCGGTCGCGACCCACTTCTAACGACCTGCCCGTTCAATTTTTAGTCCCAGCCGTTGATCTCTCAAGATCAACGACCCTCGTTCATTCCCCCTTTTTTAATTAACCCAACCAGAAACTCTACCCATTCCCTTTAATCCTTTGCCCCTACACACTCTCAAATATCTTCTTTTCTCTTTTGAAGAACCCTAGCCGCCTCCCCCTTAATTCCCTCTCCCAATCCCACTAATTATGGGATTCGACCTTTGTTTGTTCACCATATATGGATCCTTTGGGTACTGGTTACATGATTTTTGTATTACTTAGGTATTTGACTAATTTTGGCAAATACCACCTCTATATTGCACGAGAATCGACTCAATCTTGAAGATTTGTATGATATCCCGTCCATATACGTGAGATGAACTGGATTCTTTATACCAGTTGGCCGATTTCGAGTTTAAAACCCTAACTAGGGATTGGAGTTTGATACTTTTCCTTTTCTGTTATTCTACTAACTTGCATGTGAGATTTTTCTCTTTTCTTCGTCCGTGTTTACTTGATTTCTTTCCTTACCTATGTTTAATCATATATTTTTCTTGTTTGTGCGTCCAACAGCTATATAAATCCCTCCACAATTCCCTTTTGGACAGACTTTAATCATTAAGTTTTCACTAAAAAGCTGAAGGTTTTCATTCTGCTATTCTCTTGTTCTAAATTTTAGCTCTTGGCCGACTGAAAGTCAAGGCTACCAGAATTCTATTTTTTGACCTTCCTTGGTGTGAGCACTGCCCTGGGTTCCTTTGAAGCCCTTGGGAACTTGACGCACTAAGGTGTTGGGTTGTACTGCTCTTTGTTGACATTCAAAGTGTTGTGGAGTCTGTTCTTTCTTGTTTGTCTACTTGTTAATCAGTAACTGGTGAGTTCTTTAACCTTTGGGATATTCATTCTCTTGTGTTCATGATTATCATATTCATACCTCTGAAATTGCATAATCTAATGTGTTTCTAGATTATCTCTATGTGCAATCCTGATAGTATCGAATCTGTTTATGATATGAATCTCTCTAGCATTTGCTTATGCCTAAACTGCCAGTTCTGAAATGTGTTTATGTTTAACTTGAACAATTTAGACTGTTTGAAGTCCGTTTAGCTTAATGTATTGGTACTTTGAATGTTTACATTGGCTATATAACATCAATTTGCTTCATGCTTTGTCCTGGGTCTCTATAGTGATTGATTTGTATCTATAATATGTCCTAATCTATATTAAGACATTCATTCTAGCTATGACTTGCTCCTGTGATTATTTTCATCAATCAATATGTCTTTAGAATGTCCAATTTTGTACTCCCTAGCAACTAGTTGGAACCTTTTAGAATGATTTCTTAACTTGAGTTTCCCTCATGACACTTGACTCTGTTTTAACTTGTTGATATGAGTTGGTCTGTTTAACTTCTGGTGTTCAGCATAATTTTACTCCTTCGGCTTTGAATCTGCTAAGTTAGTGTTCTACTTTTATCTTATTTGTCATAATACATCTTTGCTTATTAGTTTTGTAATCCCAGAAGTACAACCCCCCTGCCTCCTACAAAATATTCTCTGCCCCAATGTGCTAAGTGCGAACATGTGATATCAACCTGTATTTGAATTTTGTTTACCATCTTTACTGATATGTTCATTGTGTGATCACCTCTGCAATGCATGTTTCTAAAATGCAAATGCACTTCTTCAAACTCTACCACTTGATCATCATTTTTCACTCTCATTGGTTATTTATCCTACTCTGAACCTATAACTCTTGGCCGGTAGAAAGCCAAGGCCTCTAAAGCTTTCTCTATTAACCTCCCAAGTGTGAGCAGTGCTCGAGGTCTATTTTGAGACCCCTGTGAACTCTGACACACTAGGGCATTTTTTGGTCATTTTATTTACTACTCAGTTCTGTCTCTCTTTCTATCTATTGAATGTGCAAATTGATTTGTGTAAGTGACTGGTTTCTGGATCCTACGATCAAACTATGGTTGTTTGGTTAATTTTGAGTTCTCCTATGGTTTTTGGGATATGTTGAGTTCCGGGTGTGCTAATGGGTGGAGAAAGAGTTTAGTCGCTAGCCTGGCAGTGCTGGGTATATCTTTGGGCCTGTCTTGGGCCTATTGTTATTACTTATACCACTTTGTAATTCATTCGTTATTGGATCTGTAATAATTCTGTAATAACAATTGGGGGTGATAGTAAAATTGGGAAATGGGTATCTCCTAATACTTGCATGGAAAGGGTAGAAATCATGTTAATAGGATTTGTGTTAACTATTTGATGTCCGACCTGTTATATGTGTCATTTGAATCTCTTTGTGCACTATTAAAGTTCGTGTTATTATGGCAATCACACACTGACATAACTGGTGTACTGTCAAAGTGTGAGTGCTCTATTTATTCCAATGTCTACTATTATGTGTTGCTAGATAGTATGCCTAGGAAATAATTGCTAACAACTATTCTTTAATCTGTACCATGTTCATTAGATACCATGCCTAAATAATTGCTAACAACTATTCTTTAATCTGTTCCATGTTCATTAGATACCATGCCTATAGGATTTTAACTAATTAATTCGCTTCATTCATCTAGACAACATGCCTATAGAATCTAAATGTATAAAATCAGTTCCAATCATCAATCTTTAGAAACCATGCATATAGGACATCGCTACTCGCTTTTCAAACGCTGTTTCATTGCTCATCCACGCGATTATTAGGAAGCATAGGTAATTTTGAGAACTTCCAATAAGTTTCACTGCCCCTTACTGTGCAAACACTTAGAGATCATGCCTATAAATTTTATCAGCTTATAATCTGTAATTAGCGACTTAGCAGCATCTGGAACTTACAAACTGGTAATTTAGAAATCATAGGTCTAAAATAGCCTGCACATCTGAATCAGATCATATAGAAACCATGTCTATAGAGTTTAGCGACTGCAATTTCCTCAATTATGAAACTGCCTAATATTCTACATAGAAATCTGTTTGCGTGCCTTTGTTGTCTAATTGCGGAGGCTAACTTGAGCCGTTAATTGGATTTAATTGCAATCCTATCTATTTTGAAGTGTCACTTAGTTTTAACATTTTCCGATTAACCTAACTCAAGTCTAGAACCACCCATAATACAGGTCCAAATTTCTCATAGACCATAGGTATGGGACGGGTAGTGCACACATAAGGCACAATTTAGAATCAACTGGTACGCTTTAGGTAATAACTTAAAGATAGTAATCGGGTAGCAGGAGATGATAGTTTGTGCCCGCTGAATAATATGAGTAACACTCCATATTGATGGAGTTACGAAGTATTATTTATGTTGAACGGAGTGATCCTTTAGGCTAAAAAACTTAGTACCCCCCATCTTATCCCTATTTATCTTTTGAATCAAATGTTTGTATTTACTAAAAAGTCTTTTAATAACTTCCCAAACTTTTTGTTTTTTTCTGTCATTGTTTATCTAACTAATTGATATAATTCAAGTTCGGTCGGGACCCACAGTTTTGGACCTCGAAGAGTGCCTAACACCTTCTCTTCGAGGTAATTTCAAGCCCTTACCCGATCTTTGGTGATGTGAACTAGTCAAACTTGAGTCATTTGAAAATAGGTGCCCTAACGCACCTTAAACCATTAGGTGGAGACTCTCCTCTTTTAACACTTCCTTAAAAGAGTTGTCATATGTCGAACCCGATTTTGTGAGAAAAAGGGGCGCGAAAGCATGGCGACTCTGCTGGGATATTTAGGCACTTACCATAGCAAATTTGGTTTATATGAATTAGTCTTCTCTGATAAAACATGCTTCCTTGACTTTTTGACTTTTTCTGTACATGGATATCCTGCTCCTATTTCCTTTTATTGCTGCATGCAAACCCTTCCCTTATTGTCTCTTTATTTGAGTTCGTACTAATATGCAAATTCCTTCCCTTCTTTGCTCAATTTGTCTCTAACATGCGTATTCCTTTTTTTCTAGTCATACTTATTTGCTCCAAGCCAACTTTTAAATTGCTACATCATGTCTCTCCCCACATTACTTTATTACTTTTCCTTTCTTTTCATGTCTTTTACGTTTCATTTTACTACTACATTTACTGTTTTCATCATGCAAAATATTTGACAAAGTGTTGTTTATCTTTGCATAAAGCATGCCCCGAATCATGTTCCACTCGTGCCCAATTAATACCATAGCGGCACTTGATGAATGTCCGCGCTCTTCAAAAATCACCCTTTTAAATTTGAAAAGGCTTATTTGTGGTAAAACTAGTGGTACAGTCGACGGTTCCGTGCCTTTCCCTCTCAAGTTGTCCACTTGGGGGTATCGGTATAGACTCTTTTAGAAACCCTACTCTAATATTTACTGTGCATGCATCATGTCCGAACCTAGTATGGGTTAGAGTGCTGTCCGCATGATAACCCGCTAAAGCAAGCCTTGTCCAAAGTCCACCGGGATTTCCATAATCCTAACGGACACTATCACAATATGTGCATTATTTGGAGAAAACATGCCGATATGCTGATCATTAATGTGTAAACAGTCAAATCCGGAGGGGGAAAAGGGCTAACTCTATTTGTTTTGCAGAAATGAGGCACGAAGTCCCCAGGTTCGGCATGATTCAAAACATCCCACCTTTGCTTCTTGATTGGTGGAAAATACTCTTACCCTAGTGACAAGAACCATGTGAAAAGGGTCCTCGGGAAGCTACCCTCGTTATTAGACACCAAACAACGCATTGATTGGGGACACCACCATATTTTGGGATGAGAAGAGAGCTGTCTTCCGTTTTGGCGACATAGAAATGACCCATATTTTAGAGGAAATAGGAGGCTTCACTGGGATCCCATATGACAATCCTGGTTTTTGGTACCGAAAAATTGCACTTCCCGAGGTTTCTTAAAAATGATGGGTTTTAAGAAAAATGACGAATTGCTCTGTCTGAAGAAATCATACATACCTGCGAGTTCATCATCAGGTCTGAAGAAATCATACACACCAGTGAGTTCATCATCTGACGACATTCTCTGCGTGCGTAACGCTGTCTGAAGAAATCATACATACCAGCAAGTTCATCATCAGGTTTCTTCCCGAGCTTGCAGTATTGCTTCACTGCAAACTGGGTACGTTTCTTCAGCAAGTTGACTGATGAAAAGGTGCATTGCATGATCGAATGGTTCCCTAGTAGCGAATTCATCATCAGGTCAAAATAGACTACTCATCTAGTGCTAATTGGGTTGAGAGGAATCTATCCTTATGCTCCTATAAGGGTAATGAGGCAAGATGGGAGGAAGCAGGTTATACCTCGGGTTTCCAACATGGTCCAGTACAAAGCAAACTTCAAGGGGAACACCATTCCATTCAAGTTCGAGGCACAACATATATGGAATCAAAAGATCATTGTGGAGAAAGATACCATCGAGCCAGATCGGTATCATGCCGACCATGTGTACTTCTATCCATCATGGTTGGTAGATGATATAGCGGGAGATGTCAAGCCAGGGATTAATCTAAATAATATGGTTATAGACGATGTTGTTGAAGCACAAGTCAAATACAGGATGTTGTGCAAAATGGTTTTACGAGTCTAAAGCCAGGGATTTGGAACAACATAAAGTGGACATGGAACCAATCAGCGAGTGAAAATAAATCGCTACTAAATCAACAGAGAGTTTGGAATATTTGGAGCAGGGGTTGATGGAGCTTGAGGGGAAGATGAGGAAAAGGATATCAGACTGTCAGAATGCAGAGGGCAACGAAGGAGGGCATCTAGAAAGGGCTTATCTACTGTTGGACATGCTCGACCTGGGGAACCTGATTGATGGAGCCAATAAGGCCAAGCATGGAGAAGGTACCTCTGGGACCAAATATATTAGGAACAATGTTTTATCTGCTTTCTAGACTCGTTTTAGATTTTGATTGTAATAAGGCAAATGCCATTAGTAACTTTTTCTAGTTATTGTTGTTTTAGTAGATATTTGGTATGTTTATCATATTAATGAAATGACGCAGTTATTGGCATCAATTTTCTCCAAATCTATATGTCGCTTAGACCTACCTCGGGCACAATGGGGTCCCTAAAATTAGGACACGAATTTATAATTCCGCAATATGTGTTTAAATACCGCGAAGATCCTTTTAATACTCCTTACTGACTTGCTTACCTTTTGTTTTCTTTTCTTTTGTTTATTCTCATCCCCTAAAGGTTGGTTCGTGCATAATGGCATCATCATCATATCATACTAGATCCATAGGTCCTCCTCTTCCTCCTCCTCCAAGTGATCCCAAAAAGAAAGGAAAATCTAAAATGGATGACATGAGCGGTATCAAGAAAGACAACGCTACACATGCAGAGAATGTCGAAACTTCAGATGGTCGCAGTGCTCCGGCACGGAACGACTTGGTCATACGGTTAGAACAGAAAATACTAGAGTTACAAGGGGAACTTGAGCAGGTCCAAAACTTTGCAAACCTTTCCCTTATCTTGAACGTCTCCGACATCAACCAACAAAATGCCCAGAACCCAGCACCTCCCCAGAACACACAAAACCAATACCCGCAAAATCCTCCCGCACCTCATCAGTATGACACACTCCCTCAAAATACTAATCCTCCCCCAGTATCGATACCTCCACAACATCATCATCATCATCCAACCTAGTATCCACAAACCACCACCTACCACACTCATCAAAATGCACCACAACTTACACCTGATCCCCAAAACTCGACCAACGACTACCACTACGCCCAAATTCCTGAAGTCCATCAAAGCAACCCTATATACGTGGAAACCTTAACTCACACTCCACAACAAACCCTGTACACACCAGAGTCTTTTGAGAAGGACCTGCTCATCATCAATATGGCAGAAGAACTCAAGAAACTTACTGGACGAGTTTAAAGTGTCGAAGGTGGTAAAGGCGTTGAGGGTTTGAATTATGAGGATTTATGTATTCTGCCGGTCGTAGAACTGTTAGAGGGTTACAAACCTCCTAAGTTCGAAATGTTCTACGGGACAGGTGATCTGAAGGTATATTTGAGAACATATTATGACGAACTCGTAGGGGTTGGCAATGATGTTTGAATCTACATGAAGCTGTTCATGAGAAGCGTTAGTGGAGACGCCCTGTCTTGGTACATCAGTAAAAACCCGAAAAAATGGGTCAATTGGATAAACATGACATCATATTTTATGGATCGGTTCAGGTTAATCAGAAAATGTGCCAGACGTCTTCTACATTCAGAATCTTAAGAAAAAGCCAACGGAAACTTTCCGCGAGTATGCTACTCGGTGGAGGTCTGAAGCTGAAAAAGTAAGGCTAGCACTGGAAGAAGAACATATGAATAAGTTCTTTGTCCGAGCTCAGGATCCGCAGTATTATGAAGACTGATGGTTATTGAAAACCATAAATTTTTTGACATCATCAAATTGGGAGAAATAATCGAAGAGGGGATTAAGAGAGAATGGTGACAAATTTTGAAGCACTCCAGGATACAAACAAAGTCTTGCAGTCAGGTGGTATTTCTAAAAAGAAGGAAATAGGGGCAGTGATGTGGCCCAAGGTCCAAAGTCTCCTCTCACATACCAAACCCCCCCTCCCCACCCACATATCAGCCTTCACTTCCTAGATACCAACAACCTACCGCCACTTACCATACTTATAACACCTAGCCAACATACTACCACTCACCACCAGCTTGCCAAAACTACCAAAAACCTAGATCAAATTTCGACCACAGACCGCCCAGACAATATAGCCCAATTGATGAACCCATCGACCAATTGTACAAGAGACTGAAGGCTGCCGGTTATGCCACTCCCATCCCCGCTGTTACAATGGAAAATTCCTCCTAGTGGATTAACCCAAACAAGATATGTGGCTATCACTCGGGCATAAAAGTTCATACTATTGATGAATGTCGCACTTTGAAGGATAAGATCCAGATGCTGATTAACACTAAGGTTATATAGGCAAATGAGGCTGCACCTAATGTCCGTAACAATCCTCTCCCGGATCATAGGGGCGAAGGGATTAATATGATAGAAACTGATGAAGAATGGGATCTGGAAGGGTCAATTGGAATCATTCGTAAAGGGGATAATCCTAAAATACCTCAAGTCACTCTCACACCTATCATGGTACATATTCAGTCATCGATTAAGGTTAAAGTAGCCACACCAACTCCATTTAAGGTTGAAGTAACGACGCCCTCAGCCGTGCCAACTCCGTTCGAGGTGGAAGTGACCACACCCTTCACCATGACGGTAGCACCTACACCGTCCTTTAAGTCCAATGTTATACTCTGGGACTATGCTGCAGAAGCGAGAAGGAAAGGAAAGGTAAAAATGGAGGAAACATGTGCGGCACAAGGCATGACCAGAAATACTCCCGAACATTTAGGAGGGACAAGTAAAGAAGCCACTTCTAAGCCTCATTCTATTGAGACTTGCCCAGACGATCTTTGGATAAAGGTGCAAGCAATAAAGTATTCTATGGTTGATCATCTGAATAAAACCTTTGCTCAGTTGTCCATTCTAGCATTACTGCAGAACTCCGAGGCGCATAGGAATGCGTTGATGAAAGTCTTGAATGAAGCCTATGTACCCAATAACATTACCAGTGGGGAGATGGCCAATATGGTAGGACAGGTATTAGAAAGGCATAGATCACTTTTCATGAAGAAGAACTGCTGCCAGAAGGATTGAGTCATAACAGGGCACTACATACCACAGTGCAGTGTGAGGACAAATTCATTGCCAGGGTCCTAATAGATGAGGGTTCAACTCTCAACATTTGTCCATTAACCACTTTAAAGAGGTTGGGCAAGGGTCTGCATGAGATACGAGCAGGGAGTATGAATGTGAAAGCATTCGATGGGTCCCAAAGGGCCACAATTGGGGAGACCAACCTCTGTTTACAGATGGGCCAGACCTGGTTTGATGTTGAATTTCAAGTGTTAGACATATCAGCCACATACAATCTGTTGTTGGAACGACCTTGGATACACGTTTCTGGGGCCGTAGCCTCTACTCTAGACCAGGACATGATGTTTGAATGGAATCGTTAGGAATTAATCATCCATGGGGACGGAAGTAATCCTATTTATACCAATCGGACTGTTCCTGTTGTTGAGAATAAAAGGAAATTGGGTGGAGAAACATACCATTGCATTGAGCGTGTCAACGCGATTGAGAAAGATAAATGATGGAGTAGAAAAATAGAGAGCATACTGGCATGGACAGGGTATAAACCTGGTAAGGGTCTCGGTAAGAATCTCCAGGGTATCACTAAACCAATGCAGCTAAAGCGTCACAGCACAACCTTTGGGATTGGGTATCAGTACACATGTCAAGAGTATAACGATTGGTCGCCGCCAAGGCATGGTCCTTATTACCCTCTTGAGAAACCGGTACTACATTTGAGCCAGTCCTTTCATCAAGACGACATGATGTGGGGATCTGAAGAAGATGAAGTTTTAGTTGGCTTAAGAAATCTATTCTTGGAAGATGAAGACATGGATTGTAGTGCAATAGTTGGGGAGGAGGAGGAGGAGGAGGAGGAGGAAGGCCTCGTCATTCAGACAGTGGAGAAAGAAGTTTTTCTCAGGGAATTGGACTGCTGCACCATCAAGGGCCCGTCGAGTTCCTGGGTAGCCTGGAAATTAGCATCATTACTTTGATACAATTTTATGGACGTTTTAATACATTTTTCAGTGTTTTGTTTTAATTATTCTATTTTGAAATAATTTTTCGGATCGTTAAATTGCGTTTGTTTGATGTTTTAGTATTTATCAATGGTTTGCTTTTTTAGTATTTATTATTATCCTTTATATTTATCTCTCTACAGCGTTATTATTACCTATCCTGATGAACCTGTGACTGTGACATGTAATGAGACAATGCAACATAAGGATAGTGATTCAGAGGATCTGGAAGATGATATAATACCTGAGGAAATTGTCAGAGAAGTAGAAAATTTTAAGAACAAGCCTAAGTCCAATATGGATGAAATCGAGATAGTCAATTTGGGAGATTCTGAAACAGTCAAGAAAACTCGTGTAAGCATTCACCTATCGCCATCAGAAAAAGAAGAGTACATTTGTGTCCTAAAAGAATATGAAGATATTTTCACATGGTCTTATGAAGATATTAATGGTTTGAGCACATCTATAGTGTCTCATAAACTATCTACCAACCCTATATGTCCTCCTGTAAAGCAGAAGCGCAGAAAGTTCAAGCCCGATATGAGTTTGAGAATTAAAGGAGAGGTCACCAAGCAGGTCAATGCTAATATTCTCAGAGTGGTTGAATATCCAACCTGGTTGACTAATATTGTGCCAGTTCCGAAGAAAGATGGGAAATTCAGGGTATGTGTCGACTATCGGGGATTTAAACAAAGCGAGTCCTAAAGATGATTTCCGTTGCCCAATATACACATACTGATCGACAATTGTGCCAAGCATGAACTCCAGTCTTTTGTGGACTGCTTCGCGGGATATCATCAGATTTGGATGGATGAAGAAGATGTTGAGAAGACAACCTTTATTACGCCACAGGGGTATACTACTACACAATGATGCCGTTTAGCCGAAAGAATGCTGGGGACACTTATATGAGGGACATGACAACTATTTTCCACAACATGATACACAAGGAGATAGAAGTATATGTAGATGATGTCATCATCGAATCCAAGAAGGGTACATATCACATAACAGATTTGAGGAAGTTCTTTGGTCGGCTTTGAAGGTATAATTTGAAACTGAACCCCGCAAAATGTGCTTTTGGGGTCCCTGCAGGAAAGTTGTTAGGATTCATCGTCAGCCGTAGAGGAATTGAGTTGGATCCATCAATGGTCAAGGTTATCCAGGATTTTCCACCTCCAAGGAACAATAAATATATGATTAGATTCTTAAGGTGCCTCAACTACATCAGGCGTTTCATAGCGCAATCAACTGTAATATGTGAACCAATTTTCAAAATGTTAAACAAGGATGCCGCAACAAGTTGGACTGAAGAATGTTAGAAAGCTTTTGAAAAAATCAAGAAATATTTGTCCACACCACCAGTCCTGGTCCCGCCGGAACCTGGGAGACCTCTACTACTCTATTTGTTCGTACTAGATGGGGCTTTTGGTTGTGTCTTGGGGCAACACGATGAAACATGAAAAAAAGAGCAGGCCATATACTATCTGAGTAAGAAGTTCACACCTTATGAAGCACGATATTCTTTGCTGGAACACACCTGCTGTGCTCTGACGTGGATAGCTCAAAAGCTGAGGCACTATTTCTGTGCCTACACCACATATCTCATATCAAGGACAGATCCTCTAAAATATATTTTTCAGAAACCCATGCCTACAGGGAAGTTGGCAAAATGGCAGATACTATTGAGTGAATTCGACATCGTTTATGTAACTCAGAAGGTGGTCAAGGGACAGACACTCGCAGATCATCTGGCAGAAAATCCTATAAGAGGAGAATACGAACTGCTGAAATGTTTTTTCTCGATGAAGAAGTATCATTTTTAGGGGAAGATATCTTCGAAACCTACGATGATTGGAGAATGTTCTTCGATGGGCCTAAAAATTTTAAAGGAGTGGGTATTGGATCTGTTTTGGTATCAGAGATAGGTCAACATTATCCGGTATCCGTGAAACTCAGATTTTTGTGTACCAACAATATGGCGAAATATGAGGCTTGCATCTTGGGGCTAAATTTGGCCATTGACATGAATATTCAGGAACCGCTGGCAATTAGTGATTCAGACCTTTTGGTACATCAGGTTCTAGGAGAGTGGGTTATAAAAATTACCAAAAATATTACCATATTTGTACTATGTGCAATAGTTGATGAAGAGATTCACAAAGATAGAGTTCAAACATGTTCTGAGAAACCAGAATGAGTTCGCAGATACATTGGCCACTTTGTCTTCCATGATACAACGCCTGGACAAGAATTTCATCGACCCTATTCCAGTAAAGATCCATAATCAGCCAGCTTATACGCTCATGTTGAAGAAGAAACGGATGGGAATACGTGGTTCCATTATATCAAAGAATACTTGGCAAAATGAGAGTATCCGGAGCATGCAAATCATACTTAGAAACGCACACTCCGAAGATTATCCAACCATTTCTTCCAAAGTGGAGGAATTCTGTACAGAAGAACTCCAGACCTAGGATTATTACGGTGTGTTGACGCTAAGGAAGTTTCCAAACCGCTCGAAGAGATACATGCCGGAACCTGCGGAGCACATGTGAACGATTTAATTTTAGCTAAGAAGATGTTAAGAGCGGGATATTTTTGGATGACTATGGAAACAGACTGTATCAGGTATGTCCAAAAGTGTCATTAATGCCAAGTACATGCGGATATGATACGAGTGATACCAAATGAACTCAATGCAACAAGTGCACCTTGACCTTTCTCCACTTGGGGAATAAATGTCATCGGTCTGATCGAACCCGCCACTTCGAATGGGCACAAGTTCATTTTAGTGGCCATAGATGTAACGACCCGATCGGTCATTCCGAGAGTTTTAGCCTCGTTTCCCCTGTTTCTGCTTCATTATATGTGGTTCAACCTTTTCATGTGGTGTTAGGTTTATTATCTTAGGTTTGGCGTGATTGTGGAGAGAAATGAGACACTTAGTCTCTTAAGTTGGTTATTTAGTTGGAAAAGTCAACCGAAAGTTGACTTATGGGTAAACGATCTCGGAATTTAGTTTTTATGGTTCGGATAGCTTCGTTAGGTGATTTTGGACTTAGAAGCGTGTTCGGAATGTTATTCAGAGGTCTGTGGTAGAATTAGGCTTGAGTTGGCGAAACTGGATTTTTGGCCATTTTCGGTCGGCAGTGGAAAATTAGCTATCGGAGTTGGAATAGAATTCCAGGAGTTGGAATAGGTTTGTAGTGTCTCTTGTGATGTGTGTGCAAAATTTCAGGTCAATCAGACGTGGTTTGGTTGGTTTCGGCATCATTGGCGAATTTCGGAAGTTTAGAAATCCTTAGGCTTGCATTCGAGGTTAATTTGGTATTTTGATGTTGTTTTGGGTGATTCGAAGGCTCGACTAAGTTTTTTTGATGTTATGGTATGTGTTGGTATGTTTTGGTTGAGGTCCCGAGGGTCTCAGGTGAGTTTTGGGTGGTTTCGACCATTTCTAGGCCATTTTTAGTTGCCGATTTTTGGCTTCAGGGGTGTACAGTGCGATAGCATAGATCTGGCCACGTTAGCATAGAGAAAATTTGAAAAAATCTAGATGTGCTATGCGATCACATAAGGCTTCCCGCGATTGCATAAAGTAAAATTTCCGCTGCACTGTCCTGACTTTAGAAGCTTATAACTCATAATCTATAAGGAATTTGAAGATGATCTGAAAATGAAAGTTGTATCCCTTGATGTCTAGGTTTCACAAAGTTAAACCAATTTTAATTTGGAGTTCTTTTAAAAAAGTTATGACCATTATACTAGAGGCTATCCGGAAGAGTTGGAGAAGGCTGTTGGAAAAATTTGTTCTACGCGATCGCGTGGGAAAGGCCGCGATCACATAGGGTAAAAGAAGGGCTGGTGAATTTTGTTCATCGTGAATGCGAGGCATAGACCGCATTTGCATAGAGTGATTTGGGCAGAAGTATTTAAAACCCCCCTTCGCGAATTTCAGTCCATTTTTCACCATTGTTCAGCGGTTTTGAAGCTTTTTGAGAGGGATTGAAGAGGGAATCAAATGGAAACACTTGGAGGTGAGATTTTTGACTTCAATACTCGATTTTATGTTGATTTATTAGTAATTAAACCTGAAATTAGTGGAATTTAAACCCAAAAATTGGAGAATTAGGGCTTATGATTTGGAGACCTTTGATTGAGGATTTGAGGGGCCATTTGAGGTCCGATTTTGATGTTCTTGGTATGTACGGACTCATGGGAGGATAAGGATTATTTTGATGTAATTGTTATCGGATTTTGAGACATGGGCCCGGGACCGGGTTTTAGCCAAATTCGAAAATTTTGGTCTAATTTGATAATTTTCATGTGGAATTCATTCCTTTAGCATATATTGATGGTATAAATCTGATTTTGACTAGATTTGGAGCAATCAGAGGTCGATTCGAGGGGAAAGAGCATCGTGGATTAGTATTCGGGCCGGTTTGAGGTAAGCAACGATTATAAATCTAGACCTGAGGGTACGAAACCCCGGTATTTCGTATTGTTTTGATAAATGAGGTGACACACATGCTAGGTGATGGGCGTGTGAGCGTGCACCGGTAGGGATTGAGAATTGATCCATCCCGTAGAGACTATTAATCTACGTATTTGATTTGAAATCATATGATTCTGTATTTTGAGATTTATACCATATCTTGGGTTGTATGCCATGTTTGGGGCCTTGTGCCGACCTGTTTAGACCCTCAAGGGTAATTTTACTACTGTCCTCACATTATTTTGATAGAAAATATGAACTCAGTCATGCTTTAAATCTGATCATTGTTTATTACTAATTATCACCCTGTTTTAGAATATTGAAAGATAATTTGGGCTACGCCCCTGTGATTTGTGGTGAGTTGGGCTGAGTACCCGTGATTGTGATGAGTTGCCCGAGTGGCTGGTGAGGATGACTGAGTGAGGCCGAGAGCCAGACTTGTGAGGATAGTTAAGGATCAGACTACACGCCGCAACACTATATATGGATCGGGCTGCACACTGCAGCGAGATATGTGGATTGGACTGTGCACCACAGCGAGATATATATTGGATCGGGAGCTTGGGCTGTAGGAGCCCCTCCCGGAGTCTGTACACCCCCAGTGAGCGCAATCGACTATTATGGATCGAGATGCATGCCGCATCGGGTTACTATATGGATCGGGCTGCATGCCGCAACGAGTTATTATTATGGATCGGGCTGCACACCACAAAAGGTTACTATTATGGGTCGGGATGCACGCCGCAACGGGTTACTGTTATGGATCGGGTTGTATGCCGCAACAGGTTATTATATGTATTGGGATGCACGCTGCAACGATTATGTATGGTACCTGTTGAGTGAGAGTGCTGAGTGTGAGCATTGACCAATGAGAGTAGAGTCACGAGTGACTGAGAGGCTTGCCCGAGAGGCTTATTCGTGAGTGACATTGTGCCCGAGCGGCTGATATTTTACGAAACTACTATTTTCACTCTTCTTTACACTGAGCCTCAATTGAAAAATGTTGAACAAACGTTTATATGAATTACAAAATGAAAAACTGGAGTTTTTATGAGATATTCGGGATGTAGATTCCTGACTTGAATTTAATCTCTTCTATTGTTTCTTATTATATGGTTTCTACATGATCTTTAAAAATGCTCGTCACTACACTCAACTCTTTGGTTATGGTTGTTACTTACTGAGTTGGCGTACTCAAGTTACTCCCTGCACCTTGTGTGCAGATTCAGGTACCGAGGCAGAGCGATAATTGAGCTACCCCAGTTGAAGCATTGTTCGGAGATTGTGAGGTAGTTGCTCGGCGTCCAAAACCTACTCTTTCTCCTTCTTACTTTGTCATTTTACTTTACTTCCCAGACTTGTTGTAGTAGAGAATTAGTATTAGACTGTATCACTTCTTAGATGCTCGTTGTCACGACCCAAAATCCCTAAGGTCGTGATGGCACCGGACACATGGTCAGGCAAGCCAAAACATTAATTAATTGAAATAACTTTCCAGTTTTAACATTTTCGAAATCGTTACCTTTTCTTGCATTTCATAATCAAATAAATAATTTTTTTGTAAACTTAAATACGACAACACATCAATTCCGTTTAATGAAATAAAACCCAACACGTCCCCAGAACCCGGTGTCACAAGTATATAAGCAATTTCTATGAATTTTTACAAATATTACAAAGCCTGTCCAAAATACACATGGACAAGGAAATTTAAAATGAGACATATACAGTAAGAAGGTGACTCTGTCACCTGCGGATCGCCTCCGGAAGATGCAGCTCTTCTGAGTCTCCGAATCCTCCACATTACTATGAAAGTACCTGTGCAATAAAATGCACCGTAAGTGAAGCATGAGTACAAAAACAACGTGTACTCAGTAAGTCGCCCGCTTAACCTCAGAGATGTAGTGACGAGGGGGAAAATTAGACTCTTACTAAGGTCCGACAATATGACATATGACTGAATATGATGAAATACAATAGACATGTAAGACAGTGAGTAACGAGTACATATCAAGTACAGAAATCCAGGTAACCACTGAGAATAAAAAAAAATGTACACTTTCTTTTTCCCCAAATATATGTCAAGCCAATACCAACAGAATAGTACCAAACCGTCATGCACACACAAGGGTAAGACAACCGGCCGGAGTCATAAGATAGTCACGCTCATGCACTGCCGAAGGATCGATCGGCCCGTCCCAAAAGTGCACCTCTCAACCTCTCTATGCACTGCCGAAGGATCGATCGGCCCGTCCCAAAAGTGCATCTCTCAATCACTCTACGCACTTCCAAAGGATCGATCGGCCCGTCCCAAAAGTGCGGCTCTCAATCTCTCTATGCACTGCTGAAGGATCGATCGGCCCGTCCCAAAAGTGCATCTCTCAATATCTCTACGCACTGCCGAAGGATCGATTGGCCTGTCCCGAAAGTGCGTCTCTCAATATAATAATCCTCACTGTGCACTGCCGAGGGACCGACCGGCCCGTCCCAAAAGTGCACCTCTCAATATAATACTGCTAGCCTGCTCGTGAATCATAAATGCGACTCAGGTGCTCATAAGAATACATACACAAATACAGCGTCTTCCTGCTAGCTAATCACTCAAGCGACTCAGGCACCCAAAGTTACACATATCCACATAATAAATTCGTATTTTATCCAGAAAACTGATTTTCTCAGGTAAATGGTAAAGTCTTTATTAAAATAAAAACGAAATATAGGTTTTGAAATCTTTATTTATGAAACTCGTTTGTCCAGTTTGGTAGTACTCCATGATACAATCCAGTCCAGGTACACATATATTCACAGAGGGAATAATTTTCTTTTAGAAGGTTAACGATATGAACTCTAGATTTCTTTTTTAAACATTCAATTACGTTTTCGGTCATATTAGTAGTTTAATTTTACAGGCAGGGTTACAGGTACACACATAAAGCATGCTAGTGGGTCCTAGGCTACCCGAACATGGCATAATAGTAGCTACGCACGGACTCCCGTCACCTCGTGCATACGTAGCCCCCGAAGATAATAACATGTATTGAATTTATTCACCTAGGGGGACAATTCCCCCTCACGAAGTTAGAAAGGAGACTTACCTCGCTCCGAAATTCCAACACCGACTTCCAATCCCTTCTGATGACCCCAACGGACGCACCAGGCTCCCAAACTACCACATAATTGACAAAGCAATGTAATTCATCCTAATACTCACAACAAATTCAGATTATATACTTTCCCAACCCCTCTCAGAGAAATAACCAAAATGCCCTCGGGCCCACGTGCCCGGAATCCAAAATTCTCGAAGATACCTTCTACCCTTAGCCTTACTAACTCAATTATATGATTTACTCAAATATTCATGCTCAATTCGTGGTTATAAGTCCAAATTTTCCATATTCTAGGTTTCTTCAAAGTTTCCCAATTTTCCTACCAATTTCATGCTAAAACATCCATGCAAGATCTTGTATTTAACCTTAGAAACAAGTAGAACAACTTACCTCTTGATGCTTGGTGAAATCCCCCTTGAAACGCTCTCCAAAAATCTTCTCAACCCAAAGAAAAATGAGAGAGAAATGGCTCAACCCGATTTTTAAACATTATGCCCAGGCATTTTCCGCACTTGCGGTCCTTCCTCCGCACCTGCGATCTCACAGGTGTGTCCAAATCCACCGCACCTGCGGTTTCCCTCAATTCCAGCTAATTCGCACCTGCGCCCCCACAACCCGCATCTACGGCTTTGCAGGTGCGGAATTTCCATTGCACCTGCGGTTTACATCCAAGCCAAGCCCACACTCGCACCTGCGGCTCCCAGGCCGCACATGCGGTCAAAGCCTCGCAGGTGCAGTTGCACCAGATGACAGCTGTTTAGCCTTCTTCCAACTTCAACTTTGATCCGTTAAACACCCGGAATCCACCCGAGGCCCCCGGGACCCCGTCCAATTATACCAACCTGTCCCAAAACATGACATGGACCTGCTCGAGCCTTCAAATCACATCAAACAACGCCAAAATCACGAATAGCAGTCAAATCCAATTCTTTAAGAACTTAAAATTTCAAACTTCTACATCCGATGCCGAAACCTATCAAATCACGTCCGATTGACCTCAAATTTTGCGCACAAGTCATATTCAACATTACGGACCTGCTCCAGCTTCTGGAATCGCATTCCGACATCGATATAAAAACTTCCACTTCCGGCCGGATTTCTCAAAAGACCTTCAAATTTCTATCTTTAGCCAAATGACTTCAAAATGACCTCCGGACATCCGAATTCACTTCCGATCGCGCTCCCAACTCCAGAATCACCATACGGAGCTATTCCTTGACTCGGAATCCCAAACGGACACCAACCTCACTGATATGCACTCCAACCCAAATTCATGAAATCTTTCTAAAATGCTAACTTCCATAATATACGCCGAAATGCTCCCGGGTTATCCAAAACCCGATCCGGACATACACCCAAGTCAGAAATCATCATATGAACCTGTTGGAACCTTCAAATCCTGATTTGGAGATCGTTTACTCAAAATTCCAATCTTAGTTGATTTCACTAACTCAAGGCTTCTGAAATGAGAATTTTCTTTCCAAACCAACTCTAAAATTCCTGAAATTCAATTCCGACCACGCCCACTGGTCATAATACCTGAAACGAAGCTGCTCATGGCCTCAACCCGCTGAACGACGCGCTAGAGCTCAAAATGATCAGCCGGGTCGTTACATTCTCCCCCACTTAAACCGACGTTTGTCCTCAAACGTTCTAAGAACTGCTCTGGAGTTATCTGAAATCCCTGTCTAACATCTCAAGAACCTTCCCGTGCTACCACAACCTAGTCGAGCACAATAGCTTGATCAAATCTGGAGATTTCTTCTTTATCCATATAATAAGCTCAGAATTCATTCAAACACCTGGAATTTTCTCTGCCAGGCCTAGTTTCAACACATAAACACCGTATCAACTACCACATGATATACCTGATCATAACTGCATACCCTTGCCGAATTGGCACCATGCACCGCACAACTCATCATCTGACCACGATAACGCTCCCTGAACCTTAATGGCCATTGTCCATGAACCTGATGCACCTTATAACAAATTTATGTACACCCTGCTATAATGCCGACGACACCACCACAACAGAGGAAATGTGCAAAAATTCATACTCAACTGCAGAGTTAACAAATCCTTGAATGCCTCATCGCACTGATCCTTGATACGATAATCTCGTCTCACCTAGTACGAACTGCTCAGACAACAAATCATACCAACAAGACCAACAACCTCACATGATACCACATCACTCAATAGGCCATAACTCGAACATGATAATAAGAAATGACTCAGTACGGAACTATTCAGCTCACACAACTAATATGAATTCTTACCAGAAAATAGGAAATAAAACACAAGAAAATAAATACATCTCAACCCTTCTCATCATCAAACTGTTGCGGAGGCGCAACCCGATATAAATCACATACCCGTGGCGGCATGCCACCCGATCCCAAATAACGTCACCGTGGCGGCGTGCCACCCGATCCAATTAACATAAAACTCATGTAAGGAAATATATATACAGAGTTGATTTGCACACTATTACAATTTACTGAATATCGATCATAAGCATGCTAAGTGCATAATACTACCCTGGGGAGACTGATAAAGTCGTAGGCTACATAACTCAAG
Organism: Nicotiana paniculata; assembly: GCA_005239505.1. Taxonomy (NCBI): domain Eukaryota; kingdom Viridiplantae; phylum Streptophyta; class Magnoliopsida; order Solanales; family Solanaceae; genus Nicotiana; species Nicotiana paniculata. The sequence continues at coordinate 27,085 of ML319284.1, forward strand.
CACAACTGAGGTGCGATATATATACACTCTAGATCTCAAGAGCTATCTTGCTCACATAACATCCCCTCCACACGGGACCTCAACACATAGGAAATTATCAAGCCGTTTCATAACTCGTACGACACAACCACAATAACATATAAATTCGACGAAGACGGAACAACAACCGCTGTTCTAATATCTCTCCATGAAAAGCGCTCTACTGAAAGGAACATGCCTGGCTCATACGGAGCCCATAATCATATCCAAATCCATCCACAAACATCGAGCCACCTTGCTCGCACCAACTAAGCTAATAGATTTTGCCTAGGTTATTAACCCATCTACCCTCATAATACACGAGAACAACCAACATCACCGGGACTAACACCCCATAATCTATAATCAACTGAACCGAACGCCCCCCAAGCATAAATTCTCAATTAAGCAATATTACACTTCTTTATAATCTGAATTCCATCAAGTGACTACATGTCACACTTTACATAATCTTTTCGCGGTCATGCTTCCATGACCTTCCACACAAGGCAAAAAGTCTGCACATCCATAACACCGACCACACTAAGGCCGCAAGACACCTCAAGAATCCATGATTAGGGTACAAAGCCCCTTTCAGCGAATATCACTCTCAGGTGACACTGAAGATAACACTAGCTTACCCTGAACTTTTAAATCACTTGCCTTTCTCTTCTGAGCTCATGACATCCTTATAAGAATCAGACCTAAATTTCGATTCTTACTCCCAGCTACATACTGCTTCTCGCACTTCGCATACCAACATGAGGTAGTGCAAGAATTCCATCATAACTGCCGAACCACTAATACGGTAAATACTTCATCATATAGAAACCTTTTACTTAACTCAATTCATGAGTACCATCTCAACACACGAGTGAATTCCCATTATCACCCAAATCATGCATATCTTAAGCGGTAGTCTATACCACCATAACCCTTTTGGGGTCCGCCTATACCTGACAGGCCATAGTACTCAAATGCTCCCACATAAAATCTGTTACGATGGTCGACAAGCCCCGCACACACCGGCACAAACCACATGCATAACCAAATCACATCAAAGGACCCAATCACTGCCGCAATATGCCATTTCAACCATGGCTAATCAATCTACCTTCTTTTAATCATCATCAATTGCTTCAGGAATAATAATAACTTCCTTCAACCCATAGCAAAATCAAACCTCACTCATCCTGAGTGAACTTGATTCACGAGACTACGCTGCCCAAATCTCGCAACCCGTCTCATACCCTTCTGAAAATTCTTTTCTTCAATCCGCAGTCTAGTTCTCTCTCTCCTCCAATATTATCTTGTATACTAAAACATATCATAGAACATTCCAACCGTCCTCATTCCTCTCAGAGATTATTATGCAAAAGCTTGATTCTTGATCATACTGCTGCCTGAGTTCCTTAATTGCCGCATTCTTTAATTTTTGAACTCACTAGGACCACTATTGAGAGTCACCCACTCTGACTGGCCTCGAATACAATCAACCCCCAAGGCTCTCCTAGCACATGAACACCTTTTTCAATGAGATATGGGACTGAGTCACTACCATTACAACTCGCCCATGCCTTAAGCAAAATTTGAATCTTCCAAAGCCTAATCCTGACTGACAGGACAAAACTTTTGTACATATTCATCAAATCCTACGCACAATTACCATTTACACCTCTTTCCTTAGCTGAAATAACTTGCCTACCCACCGACAATCCTCAACCCCATGCGAAGACAATCCTACAACCCGACTGTAGATGGTGGGACTCCCCCACTTAACCTGAAGCTACTCCTTGCACCACTCTAGACCCTGCTGAGATCCTTCCTCCTCTGACAACACGATCTTGCTCATCCAATCCGTTCAAATCTTCCAAATTCCCTTGCTAGCATTCCCTAATTACTCAAATTCTCTAGCATTATTCACACATTCTATCTCCTACCGACTAGCCACTAGGACCTCTCACAGAACCTGCCAACCCCGCCATTGCTAACCTATCCCCAGGAGACAACTCATCTGTAGAAATCACCCGCGGACACCTCCCAACGATGCTAAAATGCACGCTCTCTACGACCTCAATACCCCATCCTACGCCCTGCTTCATTCAAAGATCATTCTTTGCCAACCGCATTCCTCAATACTTCCTCTCAATACTATGACCCCATGCAACTGAAGAAACCATAGCACCGCCAAACCTAACACATTCCATTCGATCAATGACGATGACTACACGTCACATGTGCATATCCCATCTCACTTGAAGACACCCAGTCTTACTACTTTATCAACTCCAACCAGAACATCCAGAATCCAAATGACTTTCCTTTGCTGGAACTAAAACACCAAAATCTCGAAATCACACTCTAAGAAGACCTCCCTTCAAACCATTCATCTTCCCCAACATACGGGCAAACATTCTATCATCATATCGACACCACGTGACAATCCATTGCAACCATCATCACTACCTGAGCATAGCCTCAAGGCTCCCGAAAACACAGCTACTGAGCTACATCAACATCTTTCCCTTCCGCAGGGCCATAATAACAACCACACCCATTTACACATAGAAGCACCTCGAATTACATTCGTAGTACCGTTTCCAGTCCTCAAATTCCTGATCCATAGCAAGCGCTTCGCGATGTGTAAGATTGAGTAGGAATGAACATAGGCATAAGCCTCAAAGGAATCAACTCGCACGATGAAGAATCAAGAAGGGAAGTACTCCTAACAGCCCTGTAGCCTCTCGAAGATAAGTACAGACGTCTCTATACCGATCCGCAAGACTCTACTAGACTAACTCATGACTCGTGAGACCTACGCGAACCTAGAAATCTAATACCACATTGTCACGACCCAAAATTCCTAAGGCCGTGATGCCGCCGGACAGAAGGTCAGGCAAGCCAAAACATCAATTAATTGAAATAACTTTCCAGTTTTAACATTTTCGAAATCGTTACCTTTTCTTGAATTTCATAATCAAATAAGTAAATTTTTTGTAAACTTAAATACGACAACACATCAATTCAGTTTAATGAAATAAAACCCAACACGTCCCCAGAACCCGGTGTCACAAGTACATGAGCAATTTCTAAGAATTTTTACAAATATTACAAAGCCTGTCCGAAATACAACTAAACAAGGAAATTTAAAATGAGACAGATACAGTAAGAAGATGACTCTGTCAGCTGCGGATCGCCTCCGGAAGATGCAGCTCGCCTAAGTCTCCGAATCCTCCACATTACTATGAAAGTACCTGTGCAATAAAATGCATCGCAAGTGCAGCATGAGTACAAAAACAACGTGTACTCAGTAAGTCGCCCGTCTAACCTCGGAGAGGTAGTGACGGGGGGGGGGGGATTAGACTCTTACTAAGGTCTGACAATATGATATATGACAGAATATGATGAAATATAATAGACATGTAAGAAAGTGAGCAACGAGTACATACCGATTACAGAAATCTAGGTAACCACTGAGAATAAACAATAATGTACACTTTCCTTTTTCCCAAATACATGTCAAGCCAATACCAACAGAATAGTACCAAATAGTCATGCGCACACAAGGGTAAGACAACCGACCGGAGTCATAAAATAGTCACGCTCGTGCACTGCTGAAGGATCGATCGGCCCATCCCAAAAGTGCACCTCTCAACCTCTCTATGCGCTGTCGAAGGATCGATCGGCCCGTCCCAAAGTGCATCTCTCAATATCTCTACGCACTGCCGAAGGATCGATCGGCCCGTCCTGAAAGTGCATCTCTCAATATAATAATCCTCTCTGTGCACTGCCGAGGGACCGACCGACCCGTCCCAAAAGTGTACCTCCCAATATAATACTGCTAGCCTGCTCGCGTATCATACATGCGACTCAGGTGCTCATAAGAATAAATACACAAATACAGGGTCTTCCTGCTCGCTAATCACTCAAGCGACTCAGGCACCCAAAGTTACACATACCCACATAATAAATTCGTATTTTATCCAGAAAACCATTTTTCTCAGGTAAATGGTAAAGTCTTTATTAAAAGAAAAATGAAATATAGGTTTTGAAATCTTTATTTTTGAAGCTTGTTTGTCTAGTTTGGTAGTACTCCATGATACAATCCAGTCCAGGTACACATATATTCACAGTGGAAACAATTTTCTTTTAGAAGGTTAAAGATATGAACTCTAGATTTCTTTTCAAACATTCAATTACATTTTCGGTCATATTAGCAATTTAATATTACTGGAAGGGTTACAGGTACACACATAAAGCATGCTAGTGGGTCCTAGGCTACCCAGACATGGCATAATAGTAGCTACGCACGGACTCCCGTCACCTCGTGCATACGTAGCCCCCGAAGATAATAACATTTATTGAATTAATTCACCTAGGGGGAAGATTCCCCCTCACAAAGTTAGAAAGGAGACTTACCTCGCTCCGAAATTCCAACACCGGCTTCCAATCCCTTCTGATGACCCCAACGGACGCACCACGCTCCGAAACTACCACATAAATGACAAAGCAATGAAAATTCATCCTAATACTCACAACAAATTCAGATTATATACTTTCCCAACCCCGCTCGGATAAATGACCAAAATGCCCTCGGGCCCACGTGCCCAGAATTCAAAATTCTCGAAGATACCTTCTACCCTTAGCCTTACTAACTCAATTATATAATTTAATCAAATATTCATGCTCAATTCGTGGTTATAAATCCAAATTTTCCGTATTCTAGGTTTCTTCAAAGTTTCCCAATTTTCCTACCAATTTCATGCTCAAAAATCCATGCAAGATCTTGTATTTAACCTTAGAAACAAGTCGAACAACTTACCACTTGATGCTTGGTGAAATCCCCCTTGAAAAGCTCTCCAAAAATTGTCTCAACCCAAAGAAAAATGAGGGAGAAATGGCTCAACCCGATTTTTAAAACATTATGCCTAGGAATTTTCTGCACCTGCGGTCCTTCCTCCGCACCTGCGATCTCGCAGGTGTGACCAAATCCATCGCACCTGCAGTTTCCCTCAATTCCAGCCAAATCGCACCTGCTCCCCCACAGCTCGTACCTACGGCTTCCCAGGTGCGGAATTTCCATTGTACATGCGGTTTCCAACAAAGCCAAGCCCAGACTCGCACCTGCGACTCCCAAGCTGCACCTGCGGTCAAAGCCTCGTAGGTGCGGTTGCACAAGATGAGAACAGTTCAGCCCTTCTTCCAACTTCAACTTTGATCTGTTAAACACCCGAAATCCACTCGAGGCCCCCGGGACCCCGTCCAATTATACCAACCTGTCCCAAAATATGACACGGACTTGCTCGAGCCCTCAAATCACATCAAACAGCACCGAAATCACGAATCGCACTCAAATCCAATTCTTTAAGAACTTAAAATTTCAAACTTCTACATCCGATGCCGAAACCTATCAAATCACGTCCGATTGACCTCAAATTTTGCGCACAAGTCATATTCAACATTACAGACCTTGTCCAGCTTTCTGAATCGCATTCCGAACTCGATATCAAAACTTCCACTTTCGGCCGAATTTCACAAAAAAACCTTCAAATTTCTATCTTTAGCCAAATGACTTCAAAATGACCTCCGGACATCCGAATTCACTCCCGATCGCGCTCCCAACTCCAGAATCACCATACGGAGCTATTCCTTGACACGGAATCCCATACGGACACCAACCTCGTTGATATGCACTCCAACCCCAAATTTATGAAATCCTTCTAAAATGCTAACTTCCATAATATACGTCGAAACGCTTCCGGGTTATCCAAAAACCGATTCTGACATACACCCAAGTCCGAAATCGTCATATGAACCTGTTGGAACCTTCAAATCCTGATTCGGAGATCGTTTACTCAAAATTCCAATCTTAGTTGATTTCACCAACTCAAGGCTTCTGAAATGAGAATTTTCTTTCCAAACCAACTCTAAACTTCCTGAAATTCAATTTCGGCCACGCCCACGGCTCATAATACCTGAAACGAAGCTGCTCACATCCTCAAACCGCTAAATGATGCGCTAGAGCTCAAAATGATCGGCCGGGTCGTTGCACTCATGACGGTTGACTCCAGATGTTGGGGCTGTGTTTAGACGTTCTGATCATTTTTATTTTTTGAAATGCTTAAAAGTGGAAATTATTATGAAACATAGGATAGTTTATGTATTAAATGGGAACCTTATGATATTTTCAGTAAATTTGGCTAGCTTAGTACCACGATAGGCACCATCACGGTTAGTTTATACTTGGGGTCGTGACAATAGACTACTTCACAAAGTGGGTTGAGGCTGCATCTTACAAAGCTGTAACTAAGAAAGTTGTCACAAATTTTGTCAAGGATTGTATTGTTTGCCGATTCGGGGTGCCAGAATTTATCATCACCGCCAACACCGCCAACCTCGATAGTAACTTAATGAAATCCATGTGTGAAACCTTCAAGATCAAGCATAAGAATTCCACAACATACATGCCTCAAATGAATGGAGCTGTGAAGGCTGCCAACAAGAACATCAAGAAAATATTGAGAAAGATGGTAGAAAATCACAAGCAATGGTATGAGAAATTACCATTTTCCTTATTGGGATATCGTACCATAGTTCGCACATCAACCGGGGCAACCCTATACTTGCTGGTCTACAGTATTGAAGCTTCCATTCCTGCCGAAGTTGAAATTCCTTCTTTAAGAATTTTACAAGAAGCCGAATTCAGTGATGCAGAATGGATATGAAGTCGCTATGAAAAATTAGATCTCATTGATGGGAAAATAATGAATGCGGTATGCCATGGTCAACTTTACCAGAACATAATGTCTAGAGCTTTCAAAAAAAGGGTTAGACCTAGACATTTCACACCGGAGCAGCTGGTGCTAAAGCGGATCTTCCCTCGTCAGGATGAAGCCAAAGGGAAATTTTAACCTAATTGGTAGGGACCTTACATGGTTCAAAGGGTACTGATAGGAGGAGCACTCATACTTGCAGAAATGGACGGAGAAATTTGACCAAAGCCTATCAATTCAGACGCAGTCAAGAGATACCATGTTTAGATTGTTTACATTTCTTCATCTGATGTAGCTGAACTACGCTTGACATGATTCCCATTTAAGAGGGGTACTTAGGCAGCCCTGTGGGTTCAGTCACAACTCAATAAACTCTTCATTTTTACCATGGTCAGAAACTGGGGTAGAATTTTGAGGAGGACCCTCAAAATTTTGGAGCAAGTCTAGCCAACTTCGTCATATGCAGAACAATCAAAGAATTGCTTATTAAAATGGAGCAGAATTTTGAGGAGGCTCTCAAAATTCTAATGCGAGGAAGTTTCAATGTCTCTAAAAGTGTCACAACCATTGGTTCATCTAACTTACTCGATATTACATACTACTATTTTTTTAAAATTAACAACATTCATCAAATGCACGCATATTTTCTTGAAAACTTTATTTCATAAACAACCAGATGCTGCCCAGGGCAACTCGAATAGGATCTCGAGACAGGAGCAAAGGCAAAGCAAGAAGGTGAAAGCACAGACCAACTTTCTCCGCAAAACTCACGATTTTTCTTTGGATGCAGGAACATTGAACATAACAGGAATATTCTCAAATACGTAAACACGTCAAAATCACTATCTTTATAAAGACAAAGTTGCCAAATGCAAATACATCTCCAGCTAAGAAATACTCTACTATCACTCATTTCCTTTCTTTGCATGATACTAAGCACTGTTCTTCTCGTTGCATGAGGCTAAGCACTACCTCCCTAATTTCATAAGGCCAAGCATTTTCTTTCTTTGCATAAGACTAAGCACTGTCTCCCAATTGCATGAGGCTACGCATTGCCTCCCTATTTGCGTAAGGCTAAGCATTTCCTTTCTTTGCATAAGACTAAGCAATGTCTCCTCTTCTTGCGTGAGGCTAAGCATTGCCTCGTAATTGTTTAAGGCTAAGAATTTCCTTTCTTTGCATGAGACTAAAGAACCGTCTCCTCTTCTTGCATGAGGCTAAGCATTGCCTCCCCTAATTGCATAAGGCTAAGCATTGCCTTTCTTTGCATGAGACTAACCACTGTCTCCTCTTCTTGCATGAGGCTAAGCATTGACTCCCCTAATTTCATAAGGCTAAGCATTTCCTTTCTTTGCATGAGACTAAGCATTTTATCCTATTTTGCATGAGGCTAAGCATTGCCTCCCTAATTGCATAAGTCTAAGCATTGCCTTTCTTTGCATGAGACTAAGCACTGTCTCCTATTTTGCATGAGGCTAAGCATTGCCTCCCCAATTGCATAAGGATAAGCATTTCCTTTCTTTTCATAAGGCTAAGCATTTCCTCCCTAAATCGCATAAGGCTAATCTCGGCCTTTCCGTGCATCGAGACTAAGCATCATATCCTCTTCTTGCATCAGGCTAAGCATTGCCTCTTCAATTGTCTAAGTCTAAGCATCGCCTTATCCTTGCATAATACCAAATGCTACCTATGTTATGATACTTGAAATATAATACTATTTTTTACCTTTTCGGGGCTAAGCACTGCCTCAATCCTGCACGAGACTAAGCTCTGTCTTGTTTTGCTTCGCATATGACCAAGCATCAAATCTTTGCATCTCATCGGATGAAACATAGCCATTTTGTCTAAAGGCGTCATAGTCCGAAGGCATTATCCTCATAGCTGGAAGACACCATGCCATGGCCTGAGGATCTCTCAATATTGCACATCATTATTCAAAGACGTCATGGTTCAGAGGCACTATTTTCATGGCCTAAAAGCATCATTTCATGGCCTGCGAATCCCTTATCACGCGATTCATGGCCCAGGACGTCATGGTCTAAGGACATCATCCTCATCGTCCAAAGACAACTTTCATGGTCCAAAGGGCATTTTCATCATGTTTAAATTCTAACAATAATACCATATACACTTGCATGCATTGTGTTTAAGTTTTGCAGGTAATCTAGGAGGTAACCGTTCTCTTAACGGGAGCAATCTTTGCTCCGATTTCCGTTCAATGTCCACATCTTGAAATTATTTCAAAGCACCGCCAATCACCACCAGTTATCCATTCTCACTTAACAATCACCCGAGTGATCATTTGGAAACACATCCATAACTTTCAGATTCACACTCATGATTTCGCGTTGACTCATCTGATATTGTCCTACCTAAAAGAACCCTTTCCAAAACACACGACCATTACTATAACAACTCCATTAGTTCAGTTCACCTATGTATCCAGAACTACATGCGAGCTGATTCCCGTAACACCAGGGATATGTAGGCAACTCAGGAACTAGGGTTCGGCCTCCATTTTTAAATCACCCCATTCGGTCAAAATCGGTCATCATTTCTTTACCCGACAACTCTTTCATCATTCCCTGGTAAAGAGGGGCAGCTGTTGTTACCCAATTTTTCCCTCATATTTTTTCAAACAGTATATATGTTTTTAATGTATCATTTTGTGTCATTATCTAGTTTACAAGCATTTTTTATAATTTTTCATAATTTTTAGAGCTTTAAAATTAATTTTCTTGCATCTAAATTACTTGAATGTTAACTAATTATTCCCTTAAATTATTTGCGATGACCTATTCATCCAAATTTTTTTCTTACACCCACATATATATTTTAAAACATTTTACATCATGTCATATAATTATGTCTGTATTTTTAACTATTTATATAATTTTTCAATAATAGCTATATTCATGCATAATTACATTATTTATGCCAAAATAGCATTTTTATATTTTGTATAATGTTAAGTTATTATTTTCAATAATTTTAGTGCATAAATAATATTTTTATTATTTATTAATTACTTTAATAAATTATATTTTGACAAATTTTGTGTATTTAAATTATGGCCCAGTTTTAAGTAATTTTCGGACCGAAATTGGCCAAATCCCTTAGCCCAATAAGCCCCAACCCTAACCAAACAACCCTTTACTAAATCCCGGTCGTGACCCAGTTCTAACGACCCTCCCGTTTAATTTTTAACCCCAGCCGTTGATCTCTCAAGATCAATGGCCTTAGTTCATTCCCCCCTTTTTAATTAACCCAACCTAAAAACCCTACCCATTCCCCTTAATTCACCGCCCCTAAACGCTCTCAACTCTCCTCTTTTCTCTTCTGAAGAACCGTAGCTGCCTCCCCCTTAATTAACTCTCCCAATCCCACTAATAATGGGATTCAACCTTTGTTTATTTACCATATATGGATCCTTTGGGTACTGGTTACGCGATTTTGGTATTACTTAGGTTTTTGCCTAATTTTGGTAAATACCACCTCTATATCAGACGAGAATCGACTCAATCTTGAAGATTTGTATGATATCCCATCCATATACGCGAGATGAACTGGATTCTTCATACCAGTTGGCCGATTTCGAGTTTTAAACCCTAATTAAGGTTTAGAGTTTGATACTTTTCCTTTTATGTTATTCTACTGACTCGCATGCGAGATTTTTCCCTTTTCTTCATCCGTGTTTACTTGATTTCTTTCCTTACCTATGTTTAATCAGTTATTTTCCTTGTTTTTGCATCAAATTTTTATGGCTAAATAAACCCCTCCCCCATTCCCTTTTGGATAGATTTTAATCGTTAAATTTTCACTAAAAAGCTGAAGGTTTTCATTCTGCTATTCTCTTGTTCTACATTTTGGGTCTTGGTCGGCTAAAAGCCAAGGCCACCAGAATTCTATTTTTCGAACTTCCTTGGTGTGAGCACTGCCCTGGGTTCCTTTGAAGCCCTTGAGAACTTGACACACTAAGGTCTTGGGTTGCACTGCTCTTTGTTGACATTCAAAGTGTTGTGGAGTCTGTTCTTTCTTGTTTGTCTACTTGTCAATCAGTAATTGGTGAGTTCTTTAACCTTTGCGATATTCATTCTCTTGTGTTCATGATTAGTATATTCATACCTCTGGAATTGCATAACCTAATGTGTTTCTAGACTATCTCTATGTGTAATCCTAATAGTATCGAATCTGTTTATGATATAAACCTATCTAGCATTTGCTTATGCCTAAACTTCCAGTTCTGAAATGCGTTTATGTTTAACTCGAAAAATTTAGATTGTTTGAAGTTCGTTTAGCTTAATGTACTGGTACTTTGAATGCTTACATTGGCTATATGACACCAACTTGCTTCCTGCTTTGTCCCGTGTCTCTATAGTGATTTATTTGTATCTATAATATGTCCTAATCTATATTAAGACCTTCACTCTAGCTATGAATTACTCCTGTGATTATTTTCATCACTCAATATGTCTTTAGCTTGTCCAATTTTGTAATGTACTCCCTAGCAACTAGTTGGAACCTTTTAGAATGGCTTCTTTACTTAAGTTTCCCTCATGACATTTGACTCTGTTTTGCCTTGTTGATATGAGTTGGTCTGTTTAAATTTTGGTGTTCAGCATAATTTTACTCCTTAGGCTTTGATTCTGCTAAGTTAGTGTTCTACTTTTATCTTATTTAGCATAATACATCTTTGCTTATTAGTTTTGTAATCCCAGAAGTCACGACCCCCTTGCCTCCTACAAAATATTTTCCGCCCCAATGTGCTAAGTGTGAACTTGTGATATCAACCTGTCTTTTAAGTTTGTTTACCCTCTTTACTAATATGTTCATTGTGTAATCACCTCTGCAATGCCTTTTTCTAAAATGCAAATGCACTTCTTCAAACTCTACTACTTAATCATCATTTTTCACTCTCATTGGTTATTTATCCTACTCTGAACCTATAACTCTTAGCCGGCTGAAAGACAAGGCCAATATAGCTTTCTCTATTAACCTCTCTAATGTGAGCACTGCTCGGGGTCTATTTTGAGATCCTCGTGAACTCTGACACACTAGGGCTTGAGTTTCTTTGGTAATTTTCTTTACTACTCAGTTCTGTCACTCTTTCTGTCTATTGAATGTGCAAATTGATTTATGTAAGTGATTGGTTTCTTGATCCTACGATCAAACTATGGTTGTTTGGTTTGGTTTGAGTTCTCCTATAGTTTTTGGGTTATGTTGAGATCCAGGTGTGCTAATGGGTGGAGAAAGAGTTTAGTTGAAGTCCTGACAGTGTTGGGTATCTCTTTGGGCCTGTCTTGGGCCTACTGTATTACTTATACCACTTTGTAATTCATTCGTTATTGGATCTGTAATAATTCTGTAATAACAATTGGGGGTGATACTGAAATTGGGATATGGGTATCTCCTAATACTTGTGTGGAAAGGATATAAATCATGTTTATATGATTTGTGTGAATTATTTGATGTACGACCTGTTATATGTGTCATTAAAATCTCTTTGTGCACTATTAGAGTTCGTGTTATTAGGGCAATCACACACTCACATAATTGGTGTACTGTCAAAGTATGAGTGCTCTATTTATTCCCATGTCTACTACTATGTGTTTCTAGATAGCATGCCTATAGGAAATAATTGCTAACAACTATTCTTTAATCCGCACAATGTTCATTAGATACCATGCCTATAGTATTTAACTAATTAATTCGCTTCGTTCATCTAGACAGTATGCCTATAGGAGCTAATGTATAAAATCAGTTCCAATAGTCAATCTTTAGAAATCATGCCAATAGGACATCACTACTCGCTTTTCAAACGCTATTTTATTGCTCATCCATGTGATTATTAGGAAGCACATGTAATTTTGAGCACTTCCAATAAGTTCCACTGTCCTTTACTGTGCAAACACTTAGAGATCAGGCCTATAGATTTATCAAGTTATAATCTATAATAAGCGACTTAGCAGCATCTGGCACTTACAAACTGGTAATTTAGAAATCATAGGTCTAAAATGGCCTGCACATCTGAATCAGATCATATAGAAACCATGTCTATAGAGTTTAGCGGCTGCAATTTCCTCAATTCTGAAATTTCCTAATATCCTATATAGAAATCTGTTTGCGTGCCTTTGTTGTCTAATTGCGGAGGCTAACTTGAGCCCTTAATTGGATTTAACTTCAGTCCTATCTGCTTTGAATTGTCACTTAGTTTTAACATTTTTTGAGTAGCCTAAGTCAAGCCTAAAACCACCCAAAATAGAGGTCCAAATGCCTCCTGGGCCATAGGTATGTGACAGGTAATGCACGCATAAGACACGATTTAGAATCAACTAGTGCGCTATAGGTAATAACTTAAAGATAGTAATCAGGTAGCAGGAGATGATAGTCTATGCCCACTGAATAATACGAGTAACACCCCATCTTGAGGGAGTTACGAGGTATTATTTATGTTTCACGGGGTGATCCTTTAGGCTAAATAACTTATGACCCCCCATCTTATCCCTATTTATATTTTGCATCAAGTGTTTGTATATACTAAAAAGTCTTTTAATAATTTCCCAAACTTTTTGTTTTTTTCTCTGTCTTTGTTTATCTGACTAATTCATATAATTCAAGTTCGGCTGGGACCCACAGTTGTGGACCTCGAAGAATGCCTAACACCTTACTCTTCGCAGTAATTTCGAGCCCTTACCCGATCTTTGGTGATGCAAACTAGTCAAACCTGAGTCATATGAAAATAGGTTCCCTAATGCACCGTAAACCGTTAGGTGGAGACTCTCCTCTTTTACTACTTCCTTAAAAGAGTTGTCACATGTCGAAATCCGATTTCACGAGAAAAATAGGCGCGACACTTTATTTGAGCCTCCTCGTGGCTTCCAAACTTTTTTTGTTTAGTTTTCTTGCAAATGCCATGGCTTCCCAGTTATCAGGTACTCTTGGTAGCATCATCCTTTCATGCGGGAATCTATCTACAAATTCTCTGAGAAATTCTGTATCTTCTTGCTTTACGTTAAAGATATCCTCCATTCTCTTTTCAACTTTTTGAGCTCCGAGTGTGCTTTTATAAATAAATCTGCAAGCTCAGAAAAAGAGTCAATAGAATTTTCAGGTAAAAGAGAATACCACGTTAATGCCCCTTTCATGAGTATTTCTCCAAAAATTTTGACCACACTGATTCGATCTCTTGCTTGGTTAAAAATCATTGCTTTTTACTCTTGTAGTGAACGCTGTGACATGGTCACGTGGATCAGTCGTTCCATCATATTTTGGGATGTCAAGCATTTTGATTGGAATGGGCAACAGAGTCGTGCTTGATTTCCATGGTTGTTGTGAATATTTGTCGATATCTACTCCCTTAATCACAGGTGGTACCTGTTTCTGTGAAGTTAGTAATAAAGTTTGTAAATCAGAATTATTAGGTGTACCTGGTCTCCCATCACGTGACTCATTGAGAGTTCCCCCGCTTCCTGAATTAGCTAATCCTGAACGTGGGATTTCCACAGTTGCAGTATTATTTTGGGGGAGGAGTTAGAGGCACAACTGATAGTCCCCTCATGAAAGCTTGGAGGGAATTATTCATGTGTTCAGCGATCAACTGTTTCACAACATCCTGCTCAACGGTTTGTTCATCTCCATGTTGTTCTTTATTGTGAGTAGTAGATCTTTCAGGTGACCCTTCTCGTAAGGTATGTGGTGTTCCCTGAGGTGATGGAACTGGAGTTCCTTCCACCTGCTGGTTGTTGTCATTGACAATCGACATGACTTGGTTGTGAGAGAGAAAGATTTGGAAAGTAAGAAGATTATCAGATTCCCGACAACGGAACCAATTTGTTTAACCAAAGAAATAGATTCTTAGTCAAAGCCTATTTTTATAAGTACCCAGGCTACTGATAACAAGGAAATTCTGTATTCTCTCAATTATAAGAAAGAAAATTAGTATAAGAAACAACAAAGTAATCAATTAAATCAAAAGAAAGTAATTGTACTCCAATAATAATCAGAACGTGTCCTTACAAGTGAAATCCTCTTCCCTTATATAGGAATTTACAAGTACAATGTTTCTTCCTTTTTATGACTACTATTCGTGAAGATTCTTTAACGCTTCTGATCCTTCAACCTCATTAATTGAAGATTCGTGAATATTCCTCTTTACTGTCTTGATTCATCATGTCGGTGTCTCTTCACTTAGCAATTCAGGCTCGAGCGACCGTACCCCTTTCGTTTCGTGAGTGATTTGCTCGTACCTATTATGACTCGTGCATCTTTTAAGGAAACTCTCCAGCTGTCACTTTCTTAGTGATCCACGTGTCTTGCCATGTCAGCCATAAATAAATATTCTATGTATAATATTTATTTTTACCAATACAGTAGCAAACTTCTCATGTAATAGTTTTAATAACTAGTGCTAACTTCATACCTTCGCCTATAGGAAAAGATATTGTTGCAGTTAATTGTGAATTCATATATACATACTTAATGCACTGAAAGAAAGATTTTTCATTCGTTTCAACAGTAGTAGAAGTAAATTTGTTTTTACATCCATAATACTATTCCTTTCCTTTTTCTGCTTCATTTAATCAAATTTTGAGAGATCTGTATAATGTAAGGAATGAAATATATGAATGAAATTGTTAGTGTACATTTAGAGAAGAAGAGATACAATGGGAGAATTTGAGAGGTTTTATTCCTCTAAGAGATAAACTTATTTCCTATGGAACTCAAGAATATGATAGGTAATGGAATTGTTATGTACAAAAGGTTTGTTTTCCAACAAAATGAAGTTAGTTGATTGATTAATTTTGGACCAAATTTATTTGTTAGTAAATATTAACGTAATAATATTAAATATCCATTTTTAACGGAAAATTAATATTAAATCCAAATAATCCATTTTTTGTAACGGAAAATTAATTTTCCTTTGCGTATTGAATTCTCGTTTTAATTTGTGTAAATGTCCATTTACGTTATGACCGTTTTACATGAACAGTCATAACTGACCTGTGAATAGTTGCTCATCTTTGTTTGAACTCAATATGTTGGCTATAAATAACAGTCCATTCTCTCAGATTTTCCGTATGAAATTCTGAATTCTCTTCCTTTCTTCTGCATTATTTTAAATACAAAGAAAACAACAGTAATGTAACGACCCGACTGGTCATTTTGAGCTCTAGCGTGTCGTTCAGCGGTTTGAGGCTGTGAGCAGCTTTGTTTTAGGTGTTATGACTCGTGGGCGTGGTCGGAATTGAATTTCAAGAAGTTTAGAGTTGGTTTGGAAAGAAAATTCTCATTTCAGAAGCCTTAAGTTGGAGAAATGGGCTAAGATTGGAATTTTGAGTAAACGACCTCAGAATCAGGATTTGAGGGTTCCTGAAACTTCGTATGATGATTTCGGACTTGGGCGTATGTCCGGATCGGGTTTTGGATAACCCGGGGGAGTATCGATGCATATTGTGAAAGTCAGCCTTTTTGAAGAAATTTCCTAAGTTTGGCTTGAAGCACATTTCAGTGATGTAGATGTTCGTTTGGAATTCCGAGTCTGGGAATAGATCCGTATGGTGATTCTGGAGTTAGGAGCGCGATCGTAAGTGAATTTGGATGTCCGTAGGTCATTTTGAAGTTATTCCACTAAAGATAGAAATTTGAAGATTTTGAGAAATCTGTTCGGAAGTGGAAGTTTTGATATCGAGGTCGGAACGCGATTCCGGAAGTTGGAGCAGGTCCATAATGTTGAATATGACTTGTGCACAAAATTTGAGGTCAATCGACGTGATTTGATTGGTTTCGGCATCGGATGTAGAAGTTAGAAAATTCTAAGTTCATAAAAGTGGAATTTGAGTGTGATTCGTGGTTTCGATGCTATTTGATGTGGTTTGAGGCCTCGAGCAAGTCCACATTATGTTTTGGAACAGGTTGGTAAGATTAGACAGGGTCCCGGGGGCCTCGGGTGGATTCCGGGTGGTTAACGGATCAATATTTGAAGTTGAAGAAGGCTGGTTTTGCTGTCATCTGGTGTGATCCGCACCTGCGAGGTTTTGGCCGCAGGTGCGGCTAGGGGCACCGCAGGTGAAATTTTGGGCTGGAGCCAAGGAGGCCACATGTGAGGAAGATTTGCGCGCACCTGCGGAAGTGCATGTGCGATAAGGTGGCCGCAGGTGCGGAAAATGGGCCTGCGCAGATTGTTTTAAGCGAGAAATTTGGTTCATTGTCTTCATTTTTTTCTCATGGCTTAGGAGATTTTTGTGACACTTCAAGAGAGGATTCCTTCATGCATTGTCAAGGTAAGTAAATTCCTCCCGTTTGCAAGTTAAACACAAGATTATTACATAGATTTGGTAGTGAAAATTGAGGAAAATTTGGGAGATATTGAAGAAACCTAGAATTATGGAAATTTGGATTTTTAGCCACGAATTGAGCATGAATATTAGAGTAAATTGAATATTTGAGTTAGAAACGCTATGGGTAGGGTATATCTTCGAGAAATTTTAGATATCGGGTACGTGGGCCCGATGGCATTTTAGTCATTTCACTGAGCGTAGTTGGGAAAGTATATGATTTGGAATTTTTGCAAATATTAGAGTATATTTTCATTGGTTTTTCGTTGTTTGGATAGTTTCGTAGCGTTGTGCGACGTTTGGATTCATCGGATGGGCTTGGAGGCCGGTTAAGGAATTCCGGAGCAAGGTAAGTCTCCTTTCTAACTTTGTGAGTGGGAATCGTCCCCCTAGGTGAATTAATTAATTAATTATATACTATTATCTTCGAGGGCTACGTATGCACGAGGTGATGGCAGTCCGTGCGTAGCTACTATTATGCCATGTCCGGGTAGTCTAGGACCCACTAGCATGTCTTACGTGTTGTACCTGTAACCCTGCCTGTAATATTAAACTACTAATATAATCGAAATTGTAATTCAATATCTGAAGAAGATTAGAGTTCATTATATTAATCATCTAAAAGATAATTTATTTCCTCTGTGGATAATTGCACACCTAGTAGGGTTATATTATGGAATATGATTAAACTTGGCAAATGAGTTTCCAAACAAAGAGTTAAAAACTATATTTCATGTTCCTTTAAGAAGGAACTTTACCACTTTCCTGAGAAAACGACTTTCTTGATAAAATGCGGACTTATTGTGTGGACATGTGTAACTTTGGGTGCCTGAGTCGCATGTATGATTCGCGAGCAGGATGACCCCGTATTTGTGTATATTCATACGAGCACCTGAGTCGCAGGTATGATTCGCGAGCAGGCTAGCCTAGGTATTTTATGTATAACCGTGTCGCATGATCGATTCGTGAAAGGGGAAGATAGATGCATCTATGGTTCAGGCCATTCGACCCTCGGCAATGCACAATTTATATTTATGTTTGTTCGGGCCGTCGACCCTCGGCATTGCTTGCGCATGATATTTACTGCGTATTTGCTGTGATTTATACATGTTTATCAGCCTAAGGAAGTTTTAACGACCAGTAATGAGAAAGGAGAATTTATGTGTAAAACTGTGAAATAAGTCTGAGGTTTCTTATCCCGGATTATGATTTAAATTGTTAACTGAAATGACGAAGACTTAAAGTGTTAAATGTGGAAAGAGTTCATAATAATTAGTCCTGGTTTTAATAAATTGCCCAGGATATTCATGCTTAGTGTCACATTTGAATAATCTAAATTGACTTTTAGCAAGTGTCTAATTTGACCTCCCGTCAGTACCTCTCTGAGGTTAGGCGGGCGACTTACTGAGTACACGTTGTTTTTGTACTCATGCTACACTTGATGTGCATTTTATTACACAGGTACTTTCATAGAAATGTGGAGGATTCGGAGACTTAGGCGAGTTGCATCCTTCGGAGGCGATCCGCAGCTGATGGAGTCTCCCTCATACTGTATTACATTATTTTTAAATTTCTTTGTCCACTTGTATTTCGGACAAACTTTGTAGAAATTGTAAAAATTCTTAGAAATTGCTCATGCACTTGTGACACCGGGTTCTGGGATATGTATTGGGATATAATTGTTTAAGTGAAATCTTAGATCACTGTTTTTAAATAACGAAATTTTATTTGTGGTCGTATTTAATTTACGAAAATTTATTTATTTGATTATGAGATGCAAGAAAAGGTAACGGTTTCGAAAATGCTAAAACATGAATGTATTTCAACTAATTAAGGATTTGGCTTGCCTGACAGTGGTGTCCGGCGCCATCACAACCTATGGATTTTGGGTCGTGAAAAGTGTGATTTGCTACCGATCATTGCGTTCGCTGAAACACTTGGGTTCGAAGTACCGCTACACCAGTGTGTAATCCGTTCTATCCTGGGAGGAAATAATACACAACCTGGGGTACTAGGAGGGGATTAAGTTCCTTAAGGAAAAACTGTGCATTCAGTGGGTTCGGATTAAATTCTGTTTCTTCTACATTTCTATTTATATGTTATTTTTGTTCTCTAGAATTATTTTACAAATACAGTATACTAACAAGTTTAAGGAACTTAATTGCTTTATGTATTTGTGTTATACTCACTATTGTGGAGACTAAAACCTTTGTGGTTTTCTACTCCCGTTTTGGAGATTAAAGCCTTTGGCGATTTTCTACTCCATTGGAGATTAAAATCTACGTGATTTTCTACTCCAGTTTTATTCGGTTTGAAGTATAAAAACTTCGCAGTTTATTAAGCTTAGTTTGTATCATTCTTTTACAGAAATGACGAATGACAACAAAAACCAGACTGTTCTGATGCTGACTGCTAATGCATCGACAAGCCGAACAACCCCATCATTGGCATCGGCAGAAAAACCCGGAAAATTTTTCGGGATTGATTTCAAACGTTGGCAGCAGATGTTCTTCTACTTGACTAATTTAAGTCTACAGAAGTTCATTAAGGAAGATGTTTCTGTTCTGCTCGACGAAACTCTAGACAATGAATGCTTTCTCGTGACTGAGGCGTGGAAGCATTCTGATTTTCTATGCAAGAATTACATTCTTAGCGGACTGGAGAATGATATGTATAACATCTATAGTAATGTGGAGACGTCAAAAGAACTTTGGATTACGATTGAAAGGAAATACAAAACTAAAGATGTCGGGTTGAAGAAATTTGTTGCCGCTAAATTTTTGGACTACAAAATGGTAGCTAGCAAGTCTGTTATTACCCAAGTCCAGGAATTGCAAGTGATTATTCACAATCTCCTTGCTGAAGGTATAAGTCGAATTAGTATTGATGTTGAAAGTATTAATTATATTATTTTTACTAACAGAATTTTCATTGAAGGTGTCGTCATCAATGAAGCATTCCAAGTTGCATCGATAATTGAGAAGTTGCCTCCTTTGTGGAATGACTTCAAAAACTACTTGAAACACAAAGGCAAAGAGATGTCGCTTAAAGATCTCATTGTTCGGTTGAGAATCAAAGAGGACACAAATCTGCTAAAAAGAAAAGCCGTGGAAACTCAACAATAATGGGAGAAAACATTGTTGAGGATGCTCCACAAAATAATATAAAGAGGAAGAAGGCTTCTGGACCGAAAAGCCACCCAAGCAAGAAGCGGTTCAATGGAAATTTCTACAACTATGGGAAAGCTGGACACAAATTTGCAAATTGTCGTGCTCGAAGGAAAGACAAGAAGAAGGGTCAAGCAAACATGGTTTAAAAGCACGAAGATATTGATGACTTGTGTGATATGCTTTCTGAATGCAACCTGCTGGAAAATCCTAAGGAGTGGTGGATTGATTCTGGAGCCACTCGCCATTTTGTGTTGTTATAGGAGCGTTTGCTACATATGCTCCCGTTGGACCCAAATAGACGCTTTCTATGGGAAATTCTGCAAAGGCCAAAATTGAAGGATGTGGCAAGATATTTCTGAAAATGACTTCTGGCAAGGTGGTGACTCTGAACAATGTCCTTCATGTTCCCGAGATTAGAAAGAACTTAGTCTCTGCTGGACTTCTCGTTAAGAACGAGATTAAGTGTATTTTTGTATCTGATAAGGTTGTAATAAGTAAGAATGAGATGTTTGTAGGAAAAGGTTACCTCACTGAGGGCCTTTTCAAACTTAATGTAATGGTCATTGAGAATAATAAAATTTCAGCTTCTTCTTACTTACTTGAGTCAAATGATTTATGGCATATACGTTTGGGACATGTAAATTATAAAACCTTGCAAAGAATGATTAATTTGGAAGTATTGCCTAAGTTTGAATGAGACAAATCAAAATTTCAAATATGTTTGGAATCTAAGTATGTTAAATATCCTTATAAGTCAGTTGAAAGGAATTCAATTCCTTTAGACTTAATTCACACAGATATTTACGACATGAGGCCAATACCATCTCGCGGTGGAAATAAGTATTTCATAACTTTTATTGACGACAGTACTCGATATTGCTGTGTTTACTTACTTAATAGTAAAGATGAACCAATAGAAGCATTCAAGCAATACAAAAATGAAGTTGAAACACAACTTAACAAGAAAATCAAAATGATAAGAAGTGATAGGGTGGTGAATATGAATCTTATTTTGAAGAAATATATTTAGAATATGGAATTATTCATCAAACAACAGCCCCTTACGTGCCCCGATCCAATGAAATTGTGGAAAAAAAGAATAGTTCATTAAAGAAGATGATTAATGCATTGTTGATAAGTTCTGGTTTGCCACAGAATTTGTTGGGAGGGGGGGGGGAGCCATTCTTACGGCTAACCGGATACTAAATCGAGTACCCCATAGGAAAACACAATCCATTCCATATGAAAATGGAAAGAAAGGAAGCCCAACTTGAATTATTTTAAAGTGTGGGGTTGTTTGGAAAAGTGCAAGTTCCTAAACCCACAAGGATAAAAATAAGACTGAAAACCGTTGACTGTGTTTTCATAGGATATGCCAACAATAGTAAAGCATATCGATTTCTGGTTCATAAATCAGAAAATCCCGACATTTATAATAATACGGTTTTAGAATCATATAATGATGAGTTCTTTGAAAATATATATCCGTATAAAAAGGAATATGATTCGATTGGTGAAGGATCTAAACGACCTCAGGAAGAAACAAAAGAAAGTACATTTAATCAGGAGGATCCAAGACGTAGTAAACGTCAAAGAATGTTTACTTCATTTGGACTAGATTTTAGGACTTTCTTATTGGAAAATGAGCCTCTAACATTTAAATAATGTATGCCTTCTTCGGAATCATTATTTTTGAAAGAGGCAGTCAATAGTGAAATAGAATCCATATTGAACAACCATACATGGGAATTGGTTGATCTTTCTCCTGGAAATAAACCGTTGGGTTCTAAATGGATTTTTAAGAGGAAAATGAAAGATGATGGCACTATTGATAAATATAAGGCAATACTTGTGGTCAAAGGGTATATACAACGAGAAGGTCTTGACTATTTTGAAACATAATATCCAGTTACAAGAATTACGTCCATATGAACATTAGTAGCATTAGCTGCAGTATATGGTCTTGAAATTCATCAAATGGACGTTAAAATGACCTTGTTAAATGGAAATTTGGAGGCAGAAATTTACATGGAACAACTCAAAGGTTTGTGGTTCCAAGTAAAGAAAAGAAAGTATGTATATTTGTTAAGTCGCTTTATGGATTAAAACAAGCACCCAAATAATGGCATGCGAAATTTAATCAAATAATGTTGTCAAATGGTTTTAAGATTAATGAATGTGATAAATGTGTGTACATTAAAATGTTCCAAATCACATAGTCATTGTTTGCTTATACGTGGATGATATGTTGATAATGAGTAATGACATTGCTAACATAAATGCTACTAAGCATATGCTAACTAGCAGGTTTGATATGAAGGACTTGCGGGTTGCTGATTTAATTCTGGGATTAAGATCCATAAGACTCGTCAAGGTATGGCATTGTCACAATCTAATTATATTAATACAATACTTGTAAAATTCAAGCACTTAGATTTTAAAGTTGCAAAGACTCTAATCGACGTGAATCTTGCACTAGCAAAGAACAAAGGCCAAAGAATATCACAATTGGATTATGCTTGTGTGTTGTGATGCTTAATGTTTATCATGAATTGTACACGATCAGATATAGCTTGTGCTATAAGTAACCTGAGTCGATATACGAGCAATCCAGGCCAATCTCATTGGATGGCAATGAAACGAGTTTTTGGATATTTAGAACATACCAAGGACTTTGATTTTCACCACAGTAAACATCCTGCAGTGATTGAGGGATACTGTGATGCAAATCGGGTCACCGGTTCAACTGATTCTAAGTCCAAGTGGATATGTATTTACTATTGGTGGAGAAGCGGTATCTTGGAAGTCGTCCAAACAAACTTGTATTGCCTGCTCTATAATGGAGGCTGAGTTCATAGCCTTAGATAAAGCCGGTGAAGAAGGTTAATGGCTCCGAAATTTCTTGGAAGACATTCCCTTTTGTCCCAAACCATCGGCACCAATATGCATACATTGTAATAGTGAAGCGACAATTGGAAGGGCTGGGAGCGCAATGTATAACGGTAAATCTCATCATATACGATGAAGAAATAAACCGTTAGGAAATTAATCTCTAGAGGAATTATCACGATTGACTATCTAAAGTCAAGCGATAATGTGTCGGATCCACTTACAAAAGGCTTAACTAGAGAGGAAGTTGAGAAATCATCGAGGGGAATAGGACTATGTCTGAGAACAAGTCATTGTGTCGGTAACTCTACCTAGAATACTGGAGATCCGAAGATCTAGGTTCAAGGAGATCAAACAAATTCATTAATGACGGTTCAACATTACAACAACAACAATAATAACAACAACAACAACAACAAACGCAGTATGTTCCCAACAGGTGGGGTCTGGGAAGGGTAGTCTGTACACAGACCTTACCCCTACCTAATGCAGGTAGAGAGGTTGTTTCCAATAGACCCTCGACTCAGGAAGGGTAAGAAGAATAAGAGGAAAGCAAGGAAGGAAGAAAGAAGGTTGAGAAAAGTAAAAGGGAGCGATAAAGGATAAGTGGTACCAAATAATAGCTATAGGGAATACAATACCCGAGGTGAAAAAAGCCACGTAATAAAAATATAAGAATATGAAGGGTCATACATTCTATTAAAACTATAGGTGAACAACTAAAAACTAGTCATTAACCTTCTACCTTAATCCTCGACCTCCACACCCTCCTATCAAGGGTCATGTACTCGGTGAACTGAAGCAACGCTATGTCCTATCTAATAACCTCTCCCCAGTACTTCTTAGGCCTACCTCGACTTCTTCTCAAGATCTCCTTGGAAAACCTCTCACACCTCCTAATAGAAGCATCAATTCTTCTTCTCTTAACATGTCTGAACCATCTCAGCCTCGACTCCCGCATCTTGTCCTCCATAGAGGCTAATCCCACTCTGTCCCAGATAGCTTACTTCTTAATCTTATCTCTCCTGGTACACCCACATATCCATCTTAACATCCTCATCTCTGATACTTTCATCTTCTGCACGTGGGAGTTCTTGACTGGCCAACACTCAGCCCCATATAGCATAACCGGTCGAACCACAACTCTATAAAACTTACCCTTAAGTCTTGGAAGCACATTCTTATCACATAAAATACTAGAAGCGAGCCTCCACTTCATCCATCCCGCTCCGATGCGATATGAGACATCTTCCTCAATCTCCCCGTTACCTTGGATAATAGACCCGAGATACTTAAAACTCGCCCTCTTGGGGATAACTTGAGCATCAAGATTTACCTCTACGTTTGCCTCATGGGTCCCGTCACTGAATTTGCACTCCAAGTATTCTGTCTTGGTTCTACTCAATTTGAAACCTTTAGACTCCAAGGTTTGTCTCCAAACCTCCAACTTCGTGTTAAATCCGCTTTGCATCTCGTCAATCAACACTATATCATCAGCAAATAGCAAGCACCACGGAGAATTTTGTAAAGCCAGTTCTCTACGCACTTATGAAACCATGCGGTGTTCATGGATGAAACGAACACAACAATGGGAACCAAAGATGGTTAAGGTTTGATTGTGTGACTTATTGTTTTCTAGGTATACACCAAAGTTTGACGGTTCAAAGATACCAAATCTACCGATTTACCGAGTTTATCCGACATAAGTTAACTATGGAAAGTACAAAGGGAAACATACTTATCTAGATGCGATTAATCCTTGCTTGCGAATCACACAGTTTTTCATGCATATTTCCGTGATATAGCCATTCCCCATTCATGTGGGGAATTGTTGGATTTTTTAATCATATTTTAGCTTAAAAGAGGGTGAATGGGAAAATAAAATATTTGAGTTTTCCTCCTTGACAAAGGGACATTGTCCCATATTGGAGGAGGAAAAGATTTCTGATGGGTATACTGTCACGACCCCAAAATCCTAAGCCGGCTGCGATGGCGCCTATCATGGAACTAGGATAGTCAACCCTTATAGACTATCATAATGTTTCATAATTTCCCAAAACTAGCAGATTTAAAACAAAAAAATGAGATAAACAATTTATACACATCCCAAAAACCTGGAGTCAACTGTCATGACCATCTAGGACTGTAAATACAATGTACAATAAAGTGAATTGCTACTACAAAAGTCTGAAGTACGAAAGACAAAAACTATGAACTGAGGAAATGAAAGGAGGTGAGCTGGGGACGCTGAGCAGCTACCTCGATCCTCGATCAAACTCCAAGCACGTCCGAAAATCAACTAGTGAGATGGTCCGGTACCTGGATCTTCACATAGAGGTGCAGGGAGTAACGTGGGTACGCCAACTTAGTAAGTAATTAAAGTAACTAAAAACTTGAGTGTAGTGACGAGCATTTATAAATCATGTAAATCCATATAATGAGTAACAGTGGAAATGAATAAATCAAGTAAGGAATCTACATTCCAAATATTTCATAAAACTCCAGTTTCCATTCAAAAATCTCGCATAAAAACATTTGTCCAACATTATCATCAGAGGCTCAGTGTAAAGAAGAGTGAAAACAGTAGTTTCATAAAATGTAAGCCCCTCGGGCACAATATCACTCACAATAAAGCTTCTCGGGCAAGCCTCTCAGTCACTCGTTACACCACTATCAGTATCTCATGCTCACATTAAACAGTCATACTCAGCAAGTACCATGTATACACACAGCTGCTGCGGCGGGCAGCCCGATCCAATACATACATACATAATATATATATATATATACATATATATATATATATATATATATATATATATATATATATATATATATATATATATATATATATATATATATATATATATATATATATATATATATACATACATAATATATATATATACATATATATATATACATATATATATATATATATGCCATATAACATATGTTGCGGCGTGCAGCCCGATCCATATAATAGTCGACTACGCTCACTGGGGGTGTACAGACTCCTGGAGGGGCTCCTACATCCCAAGCGCTATATTGTTGCGGCGTGCAACCCGATCTATATATAATCTATATTTCTGCGGTGTGCAACCCGATCCATATATAATCTATATTGCTGCGGCGTGCAGTCCGATCCATATGTAATATGTAACATATATATTGCTGCGGCGTGCAACCCGTTCCATAACTATCCTCACATACTCGACGCTCGGCCTCACTCAGTCATCCTCACAAGCCACTCAGGCAATTCATCTCAACTCACGGGACTCAGCCCAAAATACTTCTCAGAGTTTCAAAACAGTGTGATAACAGTGAAAATAACAACAAGTGGTAAGCATGACTGAGTTCATAGATGTTCTATCAGGATAGTGTGAGAATAGTGTAAAAATACCCCCTGAGGGTCTAAACAAGCCGGCACGAAGCCCCAAACATGGCTCACATCCCATAAACAAGTATAAACTTCTGAAATACAGAAAGTCGTAAGGTTTCAACTCGAATACGCGGCTTAATAGTCGCTACGGAACGGACCAAGTCACAATCCCTATCGGTGCACGCCCACACGCTCATCACCGAGCATGTGGGTCACCATATTTACCAAAACAATATCAAATATTGGGGTTTCATATCCTCAGTTTTAGAGTTACAATCAAAACAGACCAAAAACTACTCTGCGATGCTCTTGCCCCTCGAATTGGCTTCCAAATGCTCCGAATCTAACCAAAACCAGATTAACATCATCAATATACGCTAAAGGAACAAAACCCAACCAAAAGCTATCAATTTTAAGCACAGTTCCCGAAATTGGCCAAACCCGAGCCCCGGGCCCACGTCTCGAAATTTGATGAAAATCGCATCACAACAATCCTTATCCCTTCCCGAGTTTACACATATAAAATGCATCATAATCCGATCACAAACAACTCCTAAATTCCTTAATTACAAGTATCAATTACCCAAGCCCTAAACCCTTAATTTATGCCATTTAATCCACAAATTCCAAGCCTAATCCGTCACAAAATAACATAGAAACGAGTTTATAGTCCGAGAAACTTACCTCCACTGAAGACTCTCAAATTCCTCCTTCAAATTGGCTCAACCCGCATGAAAAAATGAAAGAAATGCCAAAATTTCGCGGAGGCACCTATTTATACCTCCTGCCCAGTTAATCCTCACCTGCGGACCATTTTTAGCACCTGCGGTCCCAGGTGCGCACCTGCGAAATTCCACTAAAAGTCCAATCTCTCACCTGCGGTGCCTCACCCGCACCTACGACTTCCCCCAGTCTGACCTCTTTTCCCACCTGCGCAATGACCTTCGCACCTGTGGCCATCGCACCTACGGCTCCCCATCCACAGGTGTGGCCACACCAGTAAAATGACAGCAGCAACAACTTTGCTGCAAATTCCTAAGTCCAAGCCTCTGTTAATCATCTGAAATCAATCCTGAGCCCCTCGGGGACCCAACCAAACATACCAATACATCCCATAACCTCATTCAAACTTAGTTGAGCCTTCGAAACACCAAATACAACGCAAAAACACCAAAATCGCATCAAATTCAAGCCTATAAACTTTGAAACTTCTAAATTTCACCAATGATGCCGAAACAAACCAAAACACATCTGATTGACCTGAAAATTTGCACACATATCCAAAATAACATTACGAACCTGCTCCAACTTTCGGAATTCCATTTCGACCCTGAAATCCTATCTTCCCCTGCCGACCGGAAATCGCCAAAAACTAACTTTCGCCAATTCAAGCCTAATTCCTCACCGGACATCATAATTTCATTCCGAACACACTCCTAATTCCCAAATCATCTAACAAAGCTATCCGAGCCATAAAATCCACATTCTAAGGTTGTTTACCAATAAGTCAACTCCCAGTTGACTTTTTCAATTATCAAGCTAATTTAAGAGACTAAGTGTCTCTGTTCTCACCACGACCACTCAGAACCCGAACCAACCGATCCAACACAACATAAATAGGCTAAGCAATATATATATATATATATACACATACATACATACATACATACATACATACATACATACAATTGCTCTTTTTCTAGCTCTTAAGGAGTTAATAAGAAGGAAAGCCTCGCGCCGTCGTCGTCGTCGCTCACTCGGCTCAGCCTCGGCTTCGGATTCAGATTCAGATTTGGATTTGGATTTGGGCAAATGTTTTATTTAATAATTTTTTGGACCAAATTTATTTGTTAATAGTAAATATTAACGTAATATTATTAAATATCCCTTTTTAATGAAAAGTTAATATTAAATCCATATTATCCATTTTTTGTAATGGAAAATTAATTATCCTCTGTGTATTGAATTCCCGCTTTAATTTGGATAAATGGCCATTTATGTTATGGCCGTCTTACGTGAACACTCATAACTTAACTCTGAAGAGTTTCCCCTCTTTGTTTGAACCCAACATGTTGGCTATAAATAGCATTCCATTCTCTCATATTTTTCGTACGAAATTCTGAATTCTCCTTCTTTCTTCTGCATTGTTTTAATTACAAAGAAAGCAACAGTAAGTGTGATTTGCTACCGATCATTGTGTTCGTTGAAACACTGGGGTTTGAAGTACCGCTACACCAGTGTGTAATCCATTCTATCCTTGGAGAAAATAATCCACAACCTCGGGTACTAAAAGGGGATTAAGTTTCTTAAGGAAACGCTATGAATTCAGTGGGCTCGGATTAAATTCTGTTTCTTCTACATTTCTGTTTATACGTTATTTTTTTTCTCTAGAATTATTTTACAAATACAGTATACTAACACTTACTGATTTCTTTTCTGTTAAAACAATGCAGAAAGAAGAAGAGGAAGAAAAATCTGAGGGAGAGTTCATGTATTTATAGCCAAAAAATATTGGGTTATACTGAAGAGTTACAACTCTTCAGGTAAGGTTGCATCTCAAAATGGTTGTTTTTATAAAATGACCATTTATGCAAACTGCCAAATTCAAGTTATAACGGGAAAATTAAAATGGGAGAAAATTGAATTATCATTACAGTAACGATCTAACTTGGATTAATTAGTGTTGAGTTAATATTAACAAATAAATTTGGTCCAAAAAATTAATCAATCAATCATTTGACCAAATCTAAATCCAAATCCTAAACCGAGCCGAGCGAGCGATGACGATGGCGTGAGGCTTGCCTTCTTCTTAGCTCTTTAAGAGCTATAAGAAGAGCAATTGTATATATACCCATCAAAAATCTTTTCCTCCTCCAATATGGGACAATGTCCCTTTGTCAAGGAGGGAAAATCAAAATTTTATTTTTTCCTCCATTTCCCATTCACCCTCTTTTAAGCTCTAAAAAGCTTAAACCCAACAATCTCCCACATGAATGGGGAATAAATATATCACGGAAATATGC
The DNA here is from genome assembly GCA_005239505.1 of Nicotiana paniculata. NCBI lineage: Eukaryota > Viridiplantae > Streptophyta > Magnoliopsida > Solanales > Solanaceae > Nicotiana > Nicotiana paniculata. The sequence continues at coordinate 56,674 of ML319284.1, forward strand.
ATGAAAAAAACGTGTGATTTACAAGCAAGGATTAATTACATCTGAATAAGTAAGTTTCCCTTTGGACTTTTCATAGTGAACTTATGTCGGATATACTCGATCAATCGGTAGATTTGATATCTTTGAACTGTCGAACTTTGGTATATATCTAGACAACCACAAGTCACACTATCAATCCTTAACCGTCTTTGGTTCTCATTGTTGTGTTCGTTTCAGCCATGAACACCACCTGATTTCATAAGTGCATAGAAAACAGACCTTACAAAGTTCTCTTTGAAGCGGATAACACTTCACACTTACATAGGTGATTCCTAAATGTGTTATCCCGTAGAAAAATTATTTGACATAACTAGTATCAAATTTAGAAACCATTAAAAAGCCTTAATGCTTTATCCTTGGTACTGACATTGTCTCATCAGGAGAATGGACCAAAATTTTTAGTTGACAATGTTGAACCGTCATTAATGACTTGTTTTGATCTCCTTGAACCTAGATCTCTGGATCTCCAGTTTTCTAGGTAGATTTACCGCCACAATAATTTGTCCTCGGCCATAGTCCCATTTTCCTCGATGATCTTTAAACTACCTCTCTAGTTAGACCTTTTGTATGTGGATCCCACACATTGTAGCTTGACTTTACGTAGTCAATTGTGATGATCCCCTTATAGAGTAGCTGCCTAACGATTTTATGTCTTTGTCGTATATGACGAGATTTACCGTTATACATAACGCTCCCATCCCTTCCTATTGCCGCTTGAATATCACAATGTATGCATATTGGTGCAGTTTGCACCAAAATGGAATGTCTTCCCAGAAATTCCAGATTCATTCATCTTCTTCACCGATTTTATCTAAGGCTATATATTCAGCCTCCATTATAGAGCGGGCAATACACGTTTGTTTGGACGACTTCCAAGATACCGCTCCTCCACCAATAGTGAATACATAGCCACTTGTGGACTTAGCATCAGTTGAACCGGTGATCCAATTTGCATCACAGTATCCCTCAATCACCACAGGATAATTACTGTAGTGCAAAACAAAGTCTTGGGTATGTTTTAAATATCCCAAATCTCGTTTCATCATCATCTAATGAGATTGACCTGGATTACTCGTGTATCGAATCAATTTACTTATAGCACAAGCTATATCTGGTCGAGTACAATTCATGATATACATTAAACATCCCAGCACACGAGCAAAATCCAATTGTGATATGATTTGGCCTTTGTTCTTTGCAAGTACAAGATTCACGTCAATTGGAGTCTTTGCAACTTTAAAAACCTTCTTGTTATCTATACCCTTTGACCACAAGTCTTGCCTTATATTTGTCAATAGTACCACCATCGTTCATTTTCCTCTTAAAAATCCATTTAGAACCCAATAGTTTATTTCCTGGAGGAAGATCAACCAATTCCCATGTATGGTTATTCAGTATGGATTCTATTTCACTATTGACTGCCTCTTTCCAAAATAATGATTCCGAAGAAGACATAGCTTATTTATATGTTCGAGGCTCATTTTCCAATAAGAAAGCCACAAAATATGGTCCAAATTAAGTGGACGTTCTTTGACATTAACTACGTCTTGGATCCTCCTAATTATACGTACTTTCTTTTATCTCTTCCCAAGGTCGTTTAGATACTTCACTAATCGACTCACATTCCTTTTTATACGGCTATATATTTTCAAAGAACTCAATATTATCTGATTCTCCGTATTATTATGAATGTCGGGATTTTCTGATTTATGCACCAGAAAATGATATGCTTTATTATTGGTCACATATCCTATAAAAACACAATCAACGACTTTTCGTCCTATCTTTAAACTTTTGGGTTTGGGAACTTGCATTTTTGCCAAACACCCCCACACTTTAAAATAAATCAAGTTGTGATTCCTTACTTTCCAATTTTCATATGGACTGGATTGCGTTTTGCTATGGGGTACTCGATTTAATATCCGATTAGTCGTAAGAATGGCTTCCCCCCACAAGTTCTGTTGCAAACCAGAACTTATAAACAAAGTGTACATCATTTCCTTTAATGATCGATTCTTTCTTTCCGCAATCCTATTGGATTGGGGTGTGTAAGGGGCCGTTGTTTGATGAATAATTCCATATTCTAAACATATCTCTTCAAAAGGGGATTCGTATTCACCACCCCTATCATTATTCTCATTTTGATTTTATTGTTAAGTTGCATTTCAACTTCATTTTTGTATTGCTTGAATGCATCTATTGCTTCATCATACTATTAAGTAAGTAAGCATAGCAATATCGAGTACTGTCGCCAATAAAAGTTTTCTGAAATACTTCTTTCCACTATGAGATGGTATTGACTTCATGTCGCAAATATCTGTATGAATTAAGTCTAAGAATTTGAATTCATTTCAACTGATTTATAAGGATGTTTAACATACTTATATTCCACAAATATTTGATATTTTGATTTGTCGCATTCAAACTTAGGCAATACTTCCAAATTAATCATTTTTCGCAAGGTTTTATAATTGACACGTCCCAAACGTATATGCCATAAATTATTTGACTCAAGTAAGTAAGAAGAAGCTGAAATTTGATTATTGTCAACAACCATTACATTCAGCTTAAAAAGGCCCTCGATAAGGTAACCTTTTTTTAAGTACATCCCGTTCTTACTTATTACAACTTTGTCTGAAACAAAACACACTTAAACCCGTGACGGGAAGTGAAATAGAAACTAAGTTCTTCTGCATTTCAGGAACATGACAAACGTTGTTCAGAGTCACCACCTTGCCAGAGGTCATCTTTAGGAATATCTTTCCATAACCTTCAATTTTGGCCGTTGCAGAATTTCCCATAAAAATGGTCTTGTCGGGTCCAACGGGAGCACATGAAGCAAATGCTTCTCTAGTAGCACAAACATGGCGGGTGGCACCAAAATCAATCCACTACTCCTTAGGATTTCCCACTAAGTTGCATTCAGACAACATAGTGCACAAGTCATCAATATCATCATTTGTTTGAACCATATTTTCTTGACCCTTTTTCTTCTCTTTCTTTAGAGAACGACATTCTGCATCTTTGTGTCCAACCTTTACAGTTGTGGCAGTTTACCTTGAATTTATTCTTGCTGTGATAGTTTTTTGGTCCAGAAGACTTCTTCCGCTTTTTTGAATTAGTTGGAGCAGTTTCAACAATATTTGCTCCCATAATTATTGAGTTCCCACGTGTCTTCTTTTCGGCAGCTTTTGTCCTCTTCAATCCTCAATCGAACGATGAGATCTTCGAGTTTCATCTCCTTGCGCTTGTGTTTCAAGTAGTTCTTAAAGTCCCTCCATAAATGAGGCAACTTCTCAATCATTGTTGCAACTCGAAACGCCTCATTGATGACTAAAACTTCAACAAAATATTCATAATTAGTAAAGAAATTGATACTTTCAACAAAAGCATTAATTTGGATTATACCTTCAGCAAGGAAATCATGAATGATAACTTGCAGCTCTTGAACTTGGGTAATGACAGGATTTCTGTCTACCATCTTATAGTCCAAAAACATGGATGCAACGAACTTCTTCAAATCGTCATCCTCGGTTCTATACTTCTTGTCCAATGCCTCCCATAGCTCTTTTAAAGTTTCCACATTACTATAGACGTTGTAAAGAATATCCTCTAGTCCGCTAAGAATGTAATTCCTGCATGAGAAATCTGAGTGCTTCCATGCCTCAGTCACCATAAAATGTTCATTCTCAGGAGTTGATTCCGAACGTCCTCTTTGATGAACTTATGTAGACTCAAAGTAGTCAAATAAAAGAACATCTTTTGTTGCTACCATTTGAAGTCAATCCCAAAAAATTTTCTGAGATTTTTTGCCGGAGCCAATGGTGGAACAGAATAACTGGAAGAAGCAACATTTCCCATGGAGCCAACCCAACAAGGGAGACAATATCAAACAATGCACGTCATCACCCTTCGTGCTTTACTTTCATTCTCACCAATACAAGTGCACGGCATCAACCTTCGTGCTTTACTCTCATTCTCACCAACACAAGTGCACGGCATCACCCTTCGTGCTTTAACACTCTTCCTCACCCAAACAACAATCACAACCAAGGTCAAGGAAGCAAACAGAATAGAAATAGAAATCCCGGCAAGGGAACAATAATTCAACAATTAAATCCCGGCAAGGGACAATCAATATCAAAAGCAACAATGGCCCGGCAAGGGTATATTTCAATAACTCTTTCTCTTTCTTTCACTTTCATTTCCGTAATTTGTTCTATCACTTGAGCCAATGCTCCAAAGGATGTAATATCTCATATTTCCTCATTATTCAATTCATAAATTGAGCCAATGCTCCAAAGACATACTATCTCATATTTCTTCATTATTCTATTCACAATTTGAGCCAATGCTCCAAAGACATACTATCTCATATTTCTTCATTATTCAATTCACAAGTTGAGCCAATGCTCCAAAGATGTTTAAAGAATACAATTCCCTTCACATATTCTTCACAACATATAGAAATCATCAATTAGGCATGGGAATTACCACTAATTCAGAATATTCACAACATAAGGCCTCACGGTCATGCTAGACACCAATGTATAGATACTCGTCACCATGCCTATACATCGTACTCTACAATTAGCAAGTAGCGATCAAGACTCAACTCCTATTCCCTCAAGCTAAGGTTAGACCGGACACTTACCTCGGGTCCAAAGTATAGCAATCAACCTTCTAACACCGCTTTTCCTTTAGAATTTGACACCGGAATGGTATTATCTAGGCATAATCAACTCAAGTACATCAATAAGGATTCAATGATTCAATTACATAGCCTAATTATCCATTTTCTAGCATTCTTCAAAAAAATACCAAAATTCGACCCTGGGCCTTCTTGGCACAAACACTAGGCTCCGACCAAAACCATGTCACCCATTCACCCACGAGCCTGAATATATAATTTGTTTTCAAATTCGAACCCAAAACGAGGTCTAAATCAAGAAAATTCAAAAGGGCCTAACTCTACCCAAATTCCAGATTTTCTATTCTAATTTGTATGTTTTAGGCTTAGGAATTCATTAATTATAGATGAAAAATGAAGGAAATAAGTTAAAATTTACTAACCCAAGAAGTCTTGGTGAAGGATGGCTTCAATGGACGCCTAAGGACCTTGGAGAAGATGAATTTCGTGAAAACTTATGAAAAATCCCGAAGCTACTGTTCTGGAAATATTTATATACCACTGGGCAAAATTGTTCTCTGCGATCGCAGAAGAGGGGCTGCGATCGCAGAGCTGTAGGATTTCCTACTACGCAACCGTAGAAGGAAGGGTGCGATCGCAGAAGGGCCAACCACAGACCTCTGCGATCGCGAGGGATAAAATGCAACCTCAGAGAGATACTACCAGCCCCCCACCCCAGATTGCCTATACTCTATGTGATCGCATAGAGCCACAGAACCCTCCCCTCTCAAACACACTATGCGATCGCGGAGCTAGGCCTGCGATCGCATTACACACTCTTTAGATAGTTAATCCTTCTCTTTGGTTGTTTCCTCAGAATCATCTATGAAGTCAAGTAGCAACTCAGAGAGTTTCTCCTTAGATAAAAACTTTATCTTAGTTTTAAGTTGTGAGATACTGACCTCTGGTTCTTCATAAGTCTCCTTATCATATTCTCCAATTGCCATGAGAGCCTGATCTTCCATCTCACCATTTTCTGATTCTTCATCTGAACTTTCCCCCCAAGCAGCAACCATAGCTTTTGTTGTATTTGAACAACACCAGACACTAGATATGGACTTCTATACCAGAAATTCTAAGTCTTTTACACCCCGTTACCTATCTGAAACTCACCCGAGCCCTCGGGTCTCAAAACCAAAAACACACACGACTCCCAAATCATCCTACGGACTTAACCGTGTGATCAAATTGCCAATATAACATCATATACATAGAATTAAACCTCAAAATCCATGAATTCTATCAAATTCATAAAAACATCAAATTTTCCATTTTTAAGTCCGAAACACATCAAACGAAATTCGATTTCAACCAAACTTTACAGAAAGTGCTTAAAACATATATAAGACCTGTACCGGGCGCGAGAACCAAAATACGGTCCCGATACCATTACTTTCTATTCATATTTCACATTCAATTTCCATAGATATTTTCAGAAAACAATTTTACTCAAAAATTCATTTCTCGGGCTTGGGAACTCGGAATTCGATTCTGGGCATACGCCCAAGTTCCATATTTTCATGGGACCCTCCGGGACCGACAAATTACGGGTTCGGGTCCGTTTACCCAAAATGTTGACCGAAGTCAAATTTATTCATTCTAATATCTAATCTTAGCATTTTTTACAGAATCTCATATATAAGTTGTCCGGCTACGCGCCCGGACTGCGCACGTAAATTGAGGCCACTACAAATGAGGTTTTCAAGGCTTCGGAAGTACGGGATGGGTAATAACATAGGTGATGACCCTTTGGGTCGTCACATTCCCCACCTCTAAAACAACCGTTCGTCCTCGAACGAACAGAAGAAGGAAGTACCTGAGTCGGAAAATAAATGAGGGTAACGGCTCCGCATATCGGACTCGGACTCCCAGGTCGATGCCGCAGGAGGCTGACCTCTCTAGTGAACACGAACAGAAGGGGAACTCTTGGATCTCAACTGACGAATCTGCCAGTCTAAAATAGCTACCGGCTCCTCCTCATAAGATAAGTCCTTGTCCAATTGGACATTACTGAAATCTAACACGTGGGCTGGATCGCCGTGATACCTCCGAAGCATGGACACATGAAAGACTGGATGCATGGCTGATAAGCTAGGAGACAATGCAAGCCTATAAGCCACCTCTCCCACTCGATCAAGAATCTCAAACGGACCAATGAATCTAGGGCTAAGCTTGACCTTCTTCCCAAATCTCATCACGCCCTTCATAGGCGAGACTCGGAGCAATACTCACTCACCAACCATGAAAGCCACATCTCGAACCTTGCAATCTGCATAACTCTTTTGCCTGGACTAAGATGTACGAAGCCTATCCTGAATGACCCTAACCTTGTCCAAGGCCTCCTGAACCAAATCTGTACCCAACAATCGAGCCTTTCCCGACTCAAACCATCCAATCGGAGATCGACACTGCCTACCATGTAAAGCCTCGTAAGGAGCCATATGGATACTTGTCTGGTAGCTGTTGTTGTAGTAAAACTCTGCTAAAGGCAAGAATTGATCCCATGATCCTCCAAAAGTCGATAACACAAGCTCGGAGCATATCCTCCAAATCTGAATAGTCCGCTCGGACTGCCCATCCGTCTGAGGATGAAATGTTGTACTCAACTCAACCTGGGTGCCTAACTCTCGCTGAACTGCCCTCCAGAAATGCGAGGTAAACTACGCGCCCCGGTCCGAAATGATAGATACCGGCACACCATGAAGGCGAACAATCTCCTGGATATAGATCTCAGCTAACCTCTCGGATGAATAGGAGACTGCCACAGGAATGAAATGCGATGACTTGGTCAGCCTATCAACAATGACCCACACTGCACCGAACTTCTTTCGGGTCAACGGAAGTCCGATAACGAAGTCCATAGTGATCCTCTCCCACTTCCACTAGGGAAGCTCAATCCTCTGAAATAGGCCACCAGACCTCTGATGCTCATACTTAACCTGTTGACAATTCAAACACCGCGCCACATATGCCACAATATCCTTCTTCATTCTACGCCACCAATAATGTTGCCGTAAATCCTGAACATTTTCGCGGCGCCCGAATGAATAGAGTACCGGGAACTATGGGCCTCCTCTAAAATCAACTCTCGAATCCCATCAACCTTGGGAACACAAACTCGCCCCTGCAATCTCAAAACACCATCATCATCTATGGTCACCCGCTTGGCACCTCTGTGCTGCACCGTGTACCTAAGGACACACAAATGGGTATCATCAAACTGCCGATCACGGATACGCTCCAATAATGAAGAACGAGCGACCGTACAAGCCAACATTCGACAAGGCTCAGAAATATCCTACCTAAAAAATCGATTGGCCAAAGCTTGAACATCAAAAGCAAGCGGCCTCTGACTGACCGGAATAAAAGCAAGATTGCCCATATTAGCTGACTTCCTACTCAAAGCATCGGCCACCACATTGTCCTTCCTCGGGTGATATAAGATGGTAATATCATAATCCTTCAACAACTCCAACCATCTTCTCTGCCTCAAATTCAAATTTTTTTGCTTGAACAAGTACTGAAGACTCTTATGATCCGTGAACACCTCACACGCCACGCCATACAGGTAGTGCCTCCAAATCTTTAATGCGTGGACAATGGCTGCCAACTCCAAATCATACACTGGGTAGTTCTTTTCATGAATTTTCAACTGCCTCGAAGCATAAGCAATGACCTTGCCATCCTGCATCAACACTGCATCAAGCCCAATACGGGAAGCATCGCAATAGACTGTATAAGGCCCTGAACCTGTGGGAAAAACCAATACCGGTGCCGTAGTCAGAGCTATCTTAAGCCTCTGAAAGCTCGCCTCACACTCGTCCGACCATCTGAATTGGGCACCCTTCTGGGTCAACCTAGTCATTGGGGCTGCAATAGATAAGAACCCCTCCATGAACCGATGATAACAGCCTGCTAATCCCAAGAAACTCTGAATCTCTGTAGCTGATGCTGGTCTAGGCTAGTTCTTGACTGCCTCAATCTTCTTCGAGTCAACCTGAATAGCCTCTGCTGACATGACATGACCCAGGAATGCAACTGAACTCAACCAGAACTCACATTTTGAAAACTTTGCATAAAGCTGACTATCCTTTAGAGTCTAAAGAACCACTCTGAGATGTTGCTCGTGCTCCTCCTGACTGCGGGAGTATATCAATATATCGTCAATAAAGACTATCACGAACGAGTCCAAATAAGTCATGAACACTCGGTCAAATCCATAAAAGTTGTTGGGGCATTCGTCAACCCGAACGACATGACTAAGAACTCGTAATGCCCATACCGAGTGCGAAAAGCTGTCTTAGGGACATCGGATGCCCTAATCCTCAACTGATGGTAGCCATATCTCAAGTCTATCTTTGAAAATACCTTGGCACCCTGAAGCTGATCGAACAAATCATCAATCCTCGACAGTGGATACTTATTCTTGATTTTAACCTTTTTCAATTGCCGGTAATCAATGCACATCCTCATCGAACCATCCTTTTTCTTCACAAACAACACTGGAGCACCCCAAGGGGAAACACTGGGTCTAATGAAACCCTTCCCAAGCAAATCCTGCAACTGTTCCTTCAACTCTTTCAACTCTGGCGGGGCCATGCGATATGGCGGAATAAAAATGGGCTGGGTGCCCGGAGCCAGATCAATGCAGAAGTCAATGTCCCTGTCGGGTGGCATCCCCAGCAGGTCTGAAGGGAAAACCTCAAGAAACTCATGAACCACAGACACCGAATCAATAGAGGGAACCTCAATACTGGAATCGCGCACATAAGCCAAATAAGCCAAACACCCCTTCTCGACCATACGCCGAGCCTTCACGTACGAAATAACACTACGGGTAGAATGACCAGGAGTTCCTTTCCACTCCAAACGGGGCAAATATGGCAAGGCTAATGTCACCGTCTTGGCATGACAATCCAAGATGGCATGATATGGGGACAACTAGTCCATCCCCAATATAACATCAAATTCAACCATACCCAAAAGCAACAAATTAACACGGGTCTCAAGACCCCCAATCACTACAACACAAGAACGATGGACACGATCAACCATGATAGAATCACCCACTGGTGTAGATACATAAACATGAACACTCAGTGGATCACTAGGCATGACCAGGTATGGTGCAAAATAAGAGGAGACATACGAATACGTAGACCCTGGGTCAAACAGCACTGAATCATCTCTATCACAAACCCGAATAGTACCTGTAATAACTGCATCTGAAGACTCATCCTCTGGCCTGGCTGGAAGGGCATAACATCAGGGATGGGCCCCACCACCCTGAACCACATCTCTGGGACAGCCGGCTGCTGGATGGCCTCCACCTCTGGCGGCCTGAGCTTCACCTATATGAACTCTACCTCCACCTCTAGCACCTCTACCCCCACCTCTAGTTGGCTGGGCAGGTTGTGGAACACCTGGTGCCTGTACCATGTCACGAGAACCCTGATGCTGAGAACTACCTGATGCTCGAGGGCAAAATATGGCAAGGTGACCCAGGACACCACAAGTGTAACAAAACCTCGGCTGCTGAGGGAACTGAATCTGACCCTATCAACCTGAATGAACACCCTGGAAACTTTGAAATGGTGGTGCACTGTAAGGCTGTTGATCAGAATAGTGCGTCTGAGAACCACGACCACCTGAACTACCATGGGAAACTTGAAGAGCTGAATAAAAAGGTCTGGGAGGATGACCTCTGCCTGAAGAATCCCTGCCCCCAGATGAGGCTCCACTGAAACGACCGAAATGACGGGGCCTCTTGTCAGCCCCCTGACCACCACCCTGCGACAAAATCATCTCGATCCTCCTGGCCATATTGGCCGCATCCTGGAACGATATATCTGTACCTGACTCCCTAGCCATATGAATTCTGATAGGCCGGGCCAATCCCTCAATAAATCTCCGAACCCTCTCCCAATCAGTGGGAAGTACCATAAGAGCATGTCGGGCTAGAGTGATGAATCGGGTCTCATACTGAGTGACCGACATAGATCCCTGCTGGAGACGCTCAAACTGTCTCCGAAGGTCCTCTCTCTGAGTAATAGGAAGGAACTTCCCCAGAAATACCTTTGAGAACTGAGTCCAAGTCAAAGGTGTAGATCCAGCTGGTCTGGCTAAGCAATGTCTCTCCACCACCTCTTGGCTGCGCCCGATAACCGAAAAGTAGCGAAGTCAACTCCGTTTGACTCCACTGTGCCCATGTTACGAAGAACCTCATAGCAGCTATCCAAATAATCCTGGGGGTCCTCTGATGGTGAACTAGTGTAAGTAGCAGTGAACAACTTAGTGAACCTGTCAAGTCTCCACAGAGCATCTGCTGACATAGGTGCTCCATCTGCTACCGGTGCTGCAATACCCGGCTGAGCTACTCCGACTGGCTGAGGTGCTGGAGTTTGTAACTGTGGAGCTAGCTGCTCTGGCACATAGGCGGAAGGAGTCTGAGAACCTCCCCCAGCCTGAGAGACGACTGGTGTTGTAGGAAGAAGAAACATCTGAGCTGGTCCATCTGGGACTGCCTGGGGTAGCTATGAACCCCTCTGGGACCTGAGCTGGTCCATCTGGGACTGCCGGAACTGGGACCTCCTCGTTAGACTCGACCTGAGGGTCCTCCACTAGGGCTGCTGCTCTAGGCTCAGCCCGGCCCCGACCTCGGCCTCTAGCACGGCCTCATCCTCGACCTCGAGTAAGAGCTGTAGCAGGAGTGTCAGGCTGCTGGGCGGAACCAAGGGAAGCACGCGTCCTCGCCATCTGCGAGAGAATAGAATAAAAACTCAATCAGCACTCAGAATTCATAGCGCACGATAGAGATGAAAAGAAGTATGGAGTCATCCTAACTTTTGCAGCCTCTGGGGATAAATACAGATGTCTCTGTACCGATCCCTCAGACTCTACCAAGTTGTCCGTGAGTTGTGAGACCTAAATAACCTAGTGCTCTGATACCAACTTGTCACGCCCCGAAATCCCACCATCGGGCCGTGATGGCGTCTAACGTTGAACCCGCTAGACAAGCCAACGTACATAGCTAAACTAGCATGAAAATCTCAACTTTTCAGAATGAGCTAAAACACTTCGAAATTAAATCAGCGAAATGAATACAGTTTTAAGCTAAGTAGATATAATCACAATATAATGATGCAAAATTTCCCAAAACCTGGAGTCACAAACTCACGAACTGTCTAAGAGTGCTAAATACAAGTCTGAAAGGAAATACATGTCTGCCTTCGAAACTAAAGGAAAAACAAGACAGAATCGAACACAAGGGGATAGAAGAGACGCCAAGGCCCACGAATGCTAGCGGGTATACCTTGAACCCTCTATGATGAACTGGAAGACACTCCCACTAATGATGTCATCTGGGTCCGGCTGCGCAATATGCACAACATAAAAGAAGTGTAGGTGTAGCATCAGTACAACCGACCCCATGTACTGAGTAAGTGCCTGGCCTAACCTTGGCGAAGTAGTGACGAGGCTAGAACCAGACTACCAAATAAACTTGTGCAGTTCAAATAAATAGATATACATATATACAACAGATAAGAAATATAGGGAGAAAACAATTAATAAAAGAAAGGGAACATGCTATGGGGAGATAACAGTCTCATATAGGAAATCTCAATAGGGAAAATAACGTCAAAGCCAGCATATCAATAAGGACAAGAAAACACAAACTTGCACGGCATCACCCTTCGTGCTTTTACTCTCGTTCTCACTGTGTGATGTATAATGTAATCAATGTGAATCATGGGACGGCATCACCCTTTGTGCTTTTACTCTCTTCCCTCACTGTATAATCAATGAATATGGTACGGAATGGTTCATCGTACGACACGGCATCACCCATCGTGCTTTACACTCTTTCCTCACAATATCAACAATGCACAGCATCACCCTTCGTGCTTTAACACTCTTCCTCACCCAAACAACAATCACAAACAAGGGCAAGGAAGTAACAGAATAGAAATAGAAATCCCAGCAAGGGAAAAACAACAGAAATCTCAACATCCCAGCAAGGGAGACAATATCAAACAATGCACGGCATCACCCTTCGTGCTTTACTCTCATTCTCACCAACACAAGTGCACAGCATCACCCTTCGTGCTTTAACACTCTTCCTCACCCAAACAACAATCACAACCAAGGGAAAAGAGGCAAATGGAATAGAAATAGAGATCCCGGCAAGGGAACAATAATTCAACAATTAAATCCCGGCAAGGGACAATCAATATCAAAAGCAACAATGACCCGGCAAGGATATATTACAATAACTCTTTCTCTTTATTTCACTTTCATTTCCGTGATTTATTCTATCACTTGAGCCAATGCTCCAAAGGATGTAATATCTCATATTTCCTCATTATTCAATTCATAAATAGAGCCAATGCTCCAAAGACATACTATCTCATATTTCTTCATTATTCAATTCATAATTTGAGCCAATGCTCCAAAGACATACTATCTCATATTTCTTCATTATTCAATTCACAAGTTGAGCCAATGCTCCAAAAACATACTATCTCATATTTCATCATTATTCAATTCACAAGTTGAGCCTATGCTCCAAGGATGTTCAAAGAATACAATTCCCTTCACATATTCTTCACAACATATAGAAATCATCAATTAGGCATGGGAATTACCACTAAATCAGAATATTCACAATATAAGAACTCACGGTCATGCTAGACACCAATGTATATATACTCGTCACCATGCCTATACATCGTACTCTATAATTAGCAAGTAGCGATCAAGACTCAACTAAGGTTAGACCGGACACTTACCTCGGGTCCAAAGTATAGCAATCAACCTTCTAACACCGCTTTTCCTTTAGAATTTGACTCCGAAATGGTATTATCTAGGCATAATCAACTCAAGTACATCAATAAGTATTCAATGATTCAAGTACATAGCCTAATTATCCATTCTAGCATTCTTCAAAAAAATACCAAAATTCGACCCCGGGCCCGCTTGGCCTAAACACGAGGCTCGGACCAAAACCATGTCACCCATTCACCTACGAGCCTGAATATATAATTTGTTTTCAAATTCGACCCCAAAATGAGGTCTAAATCAAGAAAATTCAAAAGGGCCTAACTCTACCCAAATTCCAGATTTTCTACTCTATTTGCATGTTTTAGGCTTAGGAATTCATTAATTATAGATGAAAAATGAAGGAAATGAGTTAAAATTTACTAACCCAAGAAGTCTTGGTGAAGTATGGTTTCAATGGACGCCTAAGGACCTTGGAGAAGATGAATTTCGTGAAAACTTATGAAAAATCCCGAAGCTACTGTTCTGGAAATATTTATATACCACTAGGCAAAATTGTTCTCTGCGATTGCGGAAGAGGGGCTGCGATCGCAGAGCTATACGATTTCCTACTACGCGGCCGCAGAAGGAAGGGTGCGATCGCAGAAGGGCCAACCACAGACCTCTGCGATCGCGAGGGACAAAATGCGACCGCAGAGAGATACTACCAGCCCCCACCCCAGACTGCCTATACTCTATGTGATCGTAGAAGCAACTATGCGATCGTAGAAGCAACTATGCGATCGCATAGAGCCACAGAACCCTACCCTCTCAAACACACTATGCGATCGCGGAGCTAGGCCTGCGATCGCACTGAACAACACCAGACACCAGATATGGACTTCTACACCAGAAATTCTAAGTCTTTTACACCCCGTTACATATCTGAAACTCACCCGAGCCCTCGGGTCTCAAACCAAAAACACACACAACTCCCAAATCATCATACGGACTTAACTGTGCGATCAAATCGCCAATATAACATCATATACATATAATTAAACCTCAAAATCCATGAATTCTATCAAATTTCATAAAAGCATCAAATTCCCATTTTTAAGTCCAAAACACATCAAACGAAATTCGATTTCAACAAAACTTTACAGAAAGTACTTAAAACATATATAAGACCTGTACCGGGCGCCGGAACCAAAATACGGGCCCAATACCATTACTTTCTATTCAGATTTCACATTCAATTTCCATAGATATTTTCAGAAAATAATTTTACTCAAAAATTCATTTCTCGGGCTTGGGACCTCGGAATTCGATTCCGGGCATACGCCCAAGTCCCATATTTTCCTACGGACCCTCCGGGACCGTCAAATTACGGGTCCGGGTCCGTTTACCCAAAATGTTGACCGGAGTCAAATTTATTCATTCTAATATCAAATCTTAGCATTTTTCACAGAATCTCATATATAAGCTATCCGGCTACGCGCCCGGACTGTGCGAGCAAATTGAGGCCAATACAAATGAGGTTTTCAAGGCCTCAGAAGTACGGGATGGGTAATAACATAGGTGATGACCTTTGGGTCGTCACAGTAAGTCTCCTTTCTAACTTTGTGAGGGGGAATCATCACTCTAGGTGAATTAATTCAATACATGTTATTATCTTCGGGGGATACGTACGCACGAGGTGATGGGAGTCCGTGCGTAGCTACTATTATGCTATGTCGGGGTAGCCTAGGACCCACTAGAATGATTTATGTGTGTACCTGTAACCCTGCCTGTAATATTAAACTGTTAATATGACCGAAAACGTAATCGAATGTTTAAAAAGGAATCTAGAGTTCATATTGTTAACCTTCTAAAAGAAAATTATTTCCGCTGTGAATATATGTGTACCTGGACTGGATTGTACCATGAAGTACTACCAAACTGGACAAATGAGTTTCAAAAATAAAGATTTCAAAACCTATATTTCATGTTTCTTTTAATAAAGACTTTACCATTTACCTGAGAAAAACGGGTTTCTTGATAAAATTCGAATTTATTATGTGGATATGTGTAGCTTTGGGTGCCTGAGTCGCTTGAGTGATTCGCGAGCAGGAAGACCCTGTATTTCTGTATGTATTCTTATGAGCACCTGAGTCACATGTATGATTCGCGAGCAGGCTAGCCATATTATATTGAGAGGTGCACTTTTAGGATGGGCCGGTCGATCCCTCGGCAGTGCACAAAGAGGATTATTATATTGAGAGGCGCACTTTTGGGACGTGCCGATCGATCCTTCGACAGTTCATAGAGAGATTGAGAGATTCATTTTTGGGACGGGCCGATCGATACTTTGGCAGTTCATAGAGAGATTGAGAGATGCACTTTTGGACGGGCCGATCGATCCTTCGGCAGTGCGTAGAGAGGTTGAGAGATGCACCTTTCGGATGAGCCGATCGATCCTTCGGCAGTGCATAGAGAGGTTGAGTATCTTATGACTCCGGCCGGTTGTCTTACCCTTGTGTGCGCATGACTATTTGGTACTATTCTATTGGTATTGGCTTGACATGTATTTGGGAAAAAGGAAAGTGTACATTGTTGTTATTCTCAGTGGTTACCTGGATTTCTGTACTTTATATGTACTCGTTGCTCACTGTCTTACATGTCTATTGTATTTGATCGTATTCTGTCACATGTTGTATTGTCGGACCTTAGTAAGAGTCTAAATTTCCCGTTCGTCACTACCTCTCTGAGGTTAGGCGTGCGACTTACTGAGTACACGTTGTTTTGTACTCATGCTGCACTTGCCGTGCATTTTATTGCACAGGTACTTTCATAGCAATATGGAGGATTCAGAGACTTAGGCGAGCTGCATCTTCCGGAGGCGATCCGCAGCTGACAGAGTCACCTTCATACGGTATCTGTTTCATTTTAAATTTCCTTGTCCAGTTGTATTTCGGACATGCTTTGTAATATTTTTAAAATTTGTAGAAATTGCTCATGTACTTGTGACACCGGGTTCTGGGGACGTGTTGGGATTTATTTCATTAAACTGAATTGATGTGCTGTCGTACTTAAGTTTTCTAAAATTTATTTATTTCATTATGAAATGCAAGAAAGGTAACGATTTCGAAAATGTTAAAACTGAAAAGTGATTTCAATTAATTAATGTTTTGGCTTGCCTGACCTTGTGTCCGGTGCCATTACGACCTAAGGGATTTTGGGTCGTGACACAAAACATAAACAAAATTAATTAATAATGAAGTATTTAAAATCTTCAAACTGAATAACTTTCACAGAAACAGATTAAATACAATGGTAAAGATTTTATTTCTTCAAACCGAATACAAAAGGAATAGAAAATCCGAAGATTTTAGACTCCAAACTAAGAGTAGAAATCACTAGCATTTAGTCTCCCGCAAATAGAATATAAGATGAATACTTAAAATTACATTAATTTCCTTAAGCTTCTTAGTAATATGTATTCGGAAATATATTCAAAAACAAAAATACTATAAAAGCAGAAATGCATAAGAACAGAATTATTCCGAGACCACTGAATTCATAGTGTTTCCTTAAGAAAATTAATCCCCTCCTAGTACCCGAGGTTTAGGATTATTCCTCTCATAATAGAACGTATTACCCTCACTGGTGTAGCAGTACTTCAAACCCCAGTAACAATGAATACAAAGAACAGTAGTAAGTCACACTTACTGCTTTCTTTTCTGTTAAAATAATGCAGAAAGAAGAAGGAGAAATCAAAATTATAGACAAAGAACGTTGGGTTATACTGAAGAGTTACAACTTTCATGTAAGGTTGCAACTCAAAACGGTTGTTTTTATAAAACGACCATTTATGCAAACCACCAAATTCAAATTATAACGGAAAAGTTAAAATGGAGGAAAATTGAATTACCGTTACAATAACAGTCTAATTTGGATTAATTAATATTGGGTTGATATTAACAAATAAATTTGGTCTAAAAAATTAATCAATCAATCATTTGACCAAGGCCGAAGCCGAAGCTGAAGCCGACAAAGCGACGACAACGACGACACAACGCTTGCCTTCTTATTATCTCTTTAAGAGCTAGAAGCAATTTTATATATACCCATCAAAAGTCTTTTCCTCCTCCAATATGGGACAATGTCCCTTTGTCACGACCCAAAATTCAACTAGTGGTGATTGCACCTAACCCAACCCGCTAGGTAAACCAATTAACAACTATCCAATTCCAATGAAATTTAATAAGACTATTAAGTAAAAGAAAATATCTAAATCTTATACATTTCCCAAGGACTTGTAGTAAAAATCATGAGCTTCTAAGATTAGAATTTACAAAGTTGGTATGAAACAAATACATCATCTGTTCGAAATGTATATAAATTTTTTTTTATAAATCTAAGGCTACCATAAACAAGAGCAACTACAACCGGAATGCAGGAACGTCTTCAATTCCAGCTCCCGTCGATCACAGCTACATCAACATGCAACGTTTGCATGCAAGGTGCAAAAGTGTAGTATGAGTACAACCGACCCCATGTACTCAATAAGTAATAAACCTAACCTTAGGTTGAAAGTAGTGACGAGTTGGAACCAAGTTTAGAGTTCAACACCAATAGCCAATAACAGTTCATAACAACAAAATGAAAGTAATAAAAGAAGTAACTCAGAGATTGTAATGACCCAACCGGTCGTTTTGAGCTCTAGCGCGTCGTTCAGCGGTTTGAAGTCATGAGCAACTCCATTTCAGGCATTATGACTTGTAGGTGTGGTTGGAATTGAATTCCGGAAAGTTTAGAGTTGATTTGGAAAGAAAATTCTCATTTCAGAAGCCTTAAGTTGGAAGAATCAACTAAGATTGGAATTTTGAGTAAACGACCTCCGAATCAGGATTTGAAGGTTCCAGCAGGTTCGTGTGATGATTTCGGACTTGGGCGTATGTCCGGATCGGGTTTTGGATAACCCGGGGGAGTTTCGATGCATATTGTGGAAGTCAACATTTTTGAAGAAATTTCCTAAGTTTGGCTTGAAGCACATTTCAGTGATGTAGATGTCCGTTTGGAATTCCGAGCTTGGGAATAGCTCTGTATGGTGATTCTGGAGTTGGGAGCGCGATCGGAAGTGAATTTGGATGTCCGTAGGTCATTTTGAAGTCATTTGGCTAAAGATAGAAATTTGAAGGTTTTAAGAAATCCGACCGGAAGTGGAAGTTTTGATATAGAAGTCAAAACGTGATTCCGGAAGTTGGAGCAGGTCTGTAATGTTGAATATGACTTGTGCGCAAAATTTGAGGTCAATCGGACGTGATTTGATAGGTTTCGGCATCGGATGTAGAAGTTAGAAAATTCTAAGTTCATAAAGTTGGGATATGAGTGCGATTCGTGGTTTTGATGTTGTTTGATGTGATTTGAGGCCTCGAGAAAGTCCGCATTATGTTTTGGAACAAGTTGGTACGATTGGACGGGGTCTCGAGGGCCTCGGGTGGATTCCGGGTGGTTAACGGATCAATATTTGAAGTTGAAGAAGGCTGGTTTTGCTGTCATCTGGTGTGATCCGCACCTTCGAGGTTTTGGCCGCAGGTGCGGCTAGGGGCACCACAGGAGCGATTTTGAGCTGTATCCAAGGAGGCCGCAGGTGCGGAAGATTTGGGCGTAACTGCGGAAGCGCATGTGCGGAAAATGGGCCTGCGCAAATTGTTTTAAGCGAGAAATTTGGTTCATTGTCTTCATTTTTTTCTCATGGCTTAGGCGATTTTTGTGACACTTCAAGAGAGGATTCCTTCATGCATTGTCAAGGTTAGTAAATTCCTCCCGTTTGTAAGTTAAACACAAGATTATTACATAGATTTGGTAGTGAAAATTGAGGAAAATTTGGGAGATATTGAAGAAACCTAGAATTATGGAAATTTGGATTTTTAGCCACGAATTGAGCATGAATATTAGAGTAAATTGAATATTTTAGTTAGAAACGTTATGGGTAGGGTATATCTTTGAGAAATTTCAGATATCGGGCACGTGGGGCCGACGGCATTTTAGTCATTTCACTGAGCGTAGTTGGGAAAGTATATGATTTGGAATTTTTGCAAATATTAGAGTATATTTTCATTGGTTTTTCGTTATTTGGATAGTTTCGTAGCGTTGTGCGACGTTTGGAGTCATCGGAAGGGCTTGGAGGCCGGTTAAGGAATTTCGGAGCAAGGTAAGTCTCCTTTCTAACTTTGTGAGGGGGAATCGTCCCCCCTAGGTGAATTAATTAAGTATATACTATTATCTTCGGGGGCTACGTATGCACGAGGTGCTGGCAGTCCGTGCGTAGCTACTATTATGCCATGTCCGGGTAGTCTAGGACCCACTAGCATGTCTTACGTGTTGTACCTGTAACCCTGCCTGTAATATTAAACTACTAATATAATCGAAATTGTAATTAAATATCTGAAGAAGATTAGAGTTCATTATATTAATCATCTAAAAGAGAATTTATTTCCTCTGTGGATAATTGCACACCTAGTAGGGTTATACTATGGAATATGATTAAACTTGGCAAATGAGTTTCAAAACAAAGAGTTAAAAACTATATTTCATGTTCATTTAAGAAGGAACTTTACCACTTTCCTGAGAAAATGACTTTCTTGATAAAATGGGGACTTATTGTGTGGACATGTGTAACTTTGGGTGCCTGAGTTGCATGTATGATTCGCGAGCAAGATGATCCCGTATTTGTGTATATTCATACGAGCATCTGAGTCGCAGGTATGATTCGCGAGCAGGCTAGCCTAGGTATTTTATGTATAACCGTGTCGCTTGATCGATTCGCGAAAGGGGCAGATAGATGCATCTATGGTTCAGGCCATTCGACCCTCGGCAGTGCACAATTTATATTTATGTTTGTTCGGGCCGTCGACCCTCGGCATTGCTTGCGCATGATATTTACTGCGTATTTGCTGTGATTTATACATGTTTATCGGCCTAAGAAAGTTTTAACAACCAGTAATGAGAAAGGAGAATTTATGTGTAAAACTGTGAAATAAGTCTGAGGTTTCTTATCCCGGATTATGTTGTTGTTATTATTGAATTGTGAATTATTATAATTAGACAAATGCATAGTAATGTGATGGTTGGCAAGCCTAGTTCCACGATAGGCGCCATCACGGCCTGTTAGGATTTGGGATCGTGACAAGTTGGTATCAGAGCCATAAATTCGCATTCTGAGGTCGTTTACCAATAAATCAACTCTCAGTTGACTTCTTCAACTATAAGACTATTTTTAGAGACTAAATGTCTCAATTCCCACTACAGCCATTTTAAACTCGAGCCAACCGACTCTAACACATCATAAACAACATAACCAACCTGTGACAAGGAAATAACAACACTAAGAATGCAAATTCTACAGAACTACATCAGGGATAAAAATTTACTCACACTCGATTGGTATTTGTTAATGACTTCTTAGCAATATTTCTGGGCTCTTGTGAGCTGTGACTTGAATAGTTGAATGCAATCTTTCCATTTGATTTGATTTATTTATTACTCTTGTTTTGTTTATGAAAAGGTCATCAAGCAAGTAGTGTTGACTAATTCTTGATGGAAGAAATCTAAGTAACAAAATAAAATAATGAGCTAACCTATAATTAGCAGATAATATATATTACAGAATAACATTTCCCTTTGCAGTTAGGGACTTCAAATTTTGAATATTTCAAATCAAATCTCAATATCATACTAAATAAATCAAGGGTAGGATCTTTATAAATTAAATAAAAAAGAAGAAGAAAGAAAAGAAGTAGAAGGAGAGAACAAAATTCCCACGTTATAGTGACTTCTATGGCTCATGTAGGCTATTTAATTCTGTGTAAATTACCACTGAGATTCATCTTTATTTAAAATCCTACTGGATTTCCCCATAAAAGAGAAGGAATTACTTTTTTATTGAAACCATTTTTTCCAGTAAAGTCGGTAACTAAAGTTCATAATAAATTTATTAATTTATCTAATTGAATGTGGATATATTTTCATTTTTCAAAACTACAAATAGGAAATCAAACTTTTTTACTTTTTTGGTCATAATTACTAGATAAACAATGAAAATCAAGAATGCTTTCATTAAAAGATAAACTTTTATTAGGGGAATAAAAATAACAAAATCATAGTTAGTTTACGAAATGTCGCTATTTTGATTAATTAAGAACAAATCCTTAGTTTACAAAAAGTGGACTCAGGATTTTGAAAACGAAACGCAATAAAATTCAAAGACAAATTCTCTTCAACAGTTAACCCTTAACAGTAAATAATACTGAACAAGTCGAGAAGTCTTGTTTGCTACCTTTTTTTTTTTTTTTTTTGGTTGACACGCTACCTACATATTTTAAAAAGTTATAAGAAATTAAGAAAGAATTATGACACATTAGACAACGACCCATCATACTTATTATGTATGATATAATATAAGAGGTGCTTAAGGAAATTTCTGTGATATGCATGAGCCATTATTAAAAAAAGCTTTTGTTTACAAGTTGCTACAACAAGGAAAAGTTCAAGTATTTCAATTGTTGTAATTTTTTACTTTTTTTCAACAACAACAATAATTTCTATCAGTATTAATGCAAACAGGGGCGGGTCAAGCACATGTAACGCCTACAGTCATAGTTTAATATGAGGCCTAATTTTTTAAAAGAAAGTTATAAGATATGTTTTTATTTGAAGTCTATTCTATTAACTTTTTGATTTATAAAGTTGTTAATAAGTTTTTTTATAATCGATTTTCTCTAATAGTTCATGATCAATTGATAATATAACAAACTCATTTAATCTTTCTTGAGATATTGTTGATCTTAGATAAGATTTTACATAGCAATAGAAATATAGAACTATTGAAAACTTAAAAGTATTGTTAAAAATTTGAACTAATGAAATCTTTGAGAAAGAAAGTGAGTAAGAATATCAAAGGGGAAAACTGAAAATAAGTAGGGTTTTCTGAAATATGAAAAGATTAGAAAGAAAAAAAAGATTGACTTTGACAAATTAAGGAAGAGAGAGCAAAATTTTTAATGAAGGAGTAAAAAGTGAAAAACTGAAATTTTAGGAAAACTATTCATCTATCCATTTTAAGTAAGACAAATTATTACCTTATTTATATATCTAAAGAGTTTTCTTTCCTTATATATTAAAAACTCTATTTTTATATTAAAAGTAGTAAATATTATTTTTGAAATATTTATGAGCTTATTATTTTTTTAAAATGGGGCCCCTAAATTTGGAGGCCTAAGGCACAAGCCTTACCCTTCGTAACTTTGGAACCGGCCTTGATTGCAAATTATACAAAAATTCTTGGACAATCCTTTTTGATGATGATGTTCGAACTGACCTGTACGCACCTTAACTATTTTATCAAATATTTAATTATTATCTTCCATCCGTACAAGTATGAGTATAAGAATTCCTATACAATATGTGTAAGGGGATATCAAGGGATTCCAAAGATGTCGAGGGATGGTAAGCTCAATTGAGAGCTTCGTGACTGGTTCAAGGGAAGGCCAACCAATGATTGATAGGTCATTCTCTCCTTATTCGTCTCTTGATTCCTCATTCTCCTAATGCGTTGCTACTGATTCATTCAAGGCATAAAGTACTCTCCATTTCTTTGTCTTATTAGCGCAGGTGTTCGTCAACGATGAAAGCTGCTGAACTTCAGACTTGAGTGGAGAAAGAGGGCTAGGCCCCCGGAGGGCTTTCAGGGGCTGGGGAGATGGGTGGATTATAGAGCTAAGGTAGGGGTAAATCGAAGGCCCATCAGGATTGGGTATGAACGAGCCTCGACTGGGCCAACATTGATGAAAAAAGAAAAACTTTCCCCATCACAACATTAACCGGTGTAGGATTCAAGATCAGGTCCAGGATTCGAGTCAAATCGACCTTCCCTCTCGTATCAGGGTGAGGCAAAGAATTGTTTCAAATGTTCGTTGTTCAATATATCGGCTGCTCAAGAAGTTTGACTAGTTGCTCCTTCGACCCCGAGTAGATTCTAGGGGAAGGGAAGAGCCTCACCTTGCAGTAGGAAGGTGTTCATTGTTGGAACGGGTTCAAACTGGATTGAAGGAAAGAGGAAAAAAAGAGTCCTCTCTTCCTGGTCCTATCTAACTAAACACTGAATACCTGAGAACTCTGGCTAGGTATGCAAGAAGGCCTAAACGGAGGGCATCATGGGGTAAAATTTTCGTCTTATTTAGTGTGTTTCATTTGAGAGGAAACTCAAACAGAAGCTAGGTTTGATATTTTCGTTTGATTATTCAATTTTTTTCTACAAAACTTTAGCAATTTTTATATTGTATTTAGCTGTTGTATAGAAATTCAACATTAAAAGAAAATAATATTCATACTTAGAAAAGTTGAGTATTTTCGTCACAAAAAAAAAGGAGCTTATTTAGTGCAATAAAATAAAAACTAAGTAACCATCGTGAAATTATCCCGGAAAAGTTTATGCAAATAGGTGACCACTTCATCGCGAACGAATCACCAGTCAGCCAAAATACTCTCGCGACGCACGCTGATCGCGAACGCGAAAAATACCAAAAGATCAGCTATGCAAAATTCAACTGAAATGGCCCGAAGCTCATCTGAGCCCCACGGGACCTTGTCCAATCATATCAACAAGTCCAAATACATCTTCTAATTAAATTAAAAGAAAAAAAGTTAGAAGAACTAGTCTAAATAGCCGCACACCTAATCACTTAACCTGAAAATAGCCGGTGAATATATAATATATACATAATTCATGTATAGTATATGTATAACCATATAGTTTATGTATACCGATTGGAAAAGTAAATAGCGAATCCAGTCGGCTATTTGGGTAAAGATCCCAAAATTATTAGGTTAATCCAAAACTGATAAATATATTCACCAAAATATAGTTCGTAGTTAGATTTAACTTGCGAGTCCTTTTCTATGATGTTGTCCCCTGACGATCATTTAGAGATTGTGATCGTCAATGAATAGAATTCGACTCAACAATATTAGTTTATTATTCAAATTCCTGGCTTTAACTTAGCACTATCTACATTTGTTCAGCCTATTCAGTCAACTTCATAAAGTTTCAGTCACATTTGTACTACGTTTTTATTCAAAATATAGTCTAGTTTTCTTCGAATTCTGGATCCATTGTTTTGGTTTTGACCAAGTAAAGTACTTTTAATTGATGACATTTTTTGTTAAAAGAAGGAGATCAGGAGAAAGCCTTAGGCCACTTTTCGTTTAATGAGTTTAAGTTTTATGTATTATTGGTGTAAATTATTCGCATAATCACTAATTAATTACATAAAAAAATTTATGAAAAGGTTTAACGAGTAACCTAATAAAAATGATAGCGTTTGAGTTTTATTTCTGATGTTATCAGATATTTAATAGCTTCCAATCATGGCTCTAGTCAACTTTGATTATGGGTTGGATCCATTGAGTAAATCTTTTGGATATTCGTTCAACCTATGAAAATATTCTATCAAAGTCATTTTTATTCTTCTTAGGACAACAAAGTCAGCCAACTATTATTTGTTGACTCAAAAAATAAATATAACATATTAGGAATTATAAGGTTTAGCTCAGTAATTGTTTGCTAGACGTCTTATGCTTTTAGAAAATATCCAAACGGCTGTGAGATCATTCACCCTCGTGAGATTTTGCCGGCAGCCACACCATAAGTCTCATCATAAGGCTGTCATCATAAAGGCGCACAAGGATAATAATATAGCCAAAGCATAGCAACACTACTGTAATTTTTTTGCCCCTTACTTGTACTCTTCCTTTGTGATTTTTCTTTTATTATTAATAAAATAGTTACTAGGCAGCCCGCCTAGTAATATAATTTGCTAAAAAAAATATAACATATTTGACATGCCATGTCATATTAAAATTTAATTTTTTTTAATGATAAAAGTCATTTAACCATGATCCTTATACCCATCTAACCCACCCAGTAAAAAAATAAATCTTCTTTAAAAGACCCTCAACAATAATCCTTTCTCCAGTATTAACATCTATCTCTACTATTAATAAACCTAGTGGTAATACGACTCAAAGAAGACTCAAAACTGCATTGCTGCATTTGGATATAAATAGTGATATCGACTAAAAATATATATAAGCATGTAATCCTAGAGACCAAAATCACACGTAGCAACATTCTTTTTTTTCTCTCCATATAGTAGTCATATAATCCAAAAGAAATTCTAAGAAAGTATTCAGAAAAAAAGTATTCAAGAGACCCTTTTCTCCACGAAGTTTGTACTGAAATTTCTTTGAATAAAAGAACTACAATGATGAAGCCTTTCATCGGAATAAATAAATAGACGGAAAATATATATAAAACACATACACATGAAGAGATTAAATTATCAACACAATTTCACAAACCACAGACACAAACAGAAAAATCCGATTAAAAAACAAACAGAAAAACACATATGAATATACTAAGGAACTTTTAAAGTAGACATATATTTTTATTGGTTGGATTAGATGGCTATAAGGGTCATTGGTTAAATTGTATGGGTCAAAATTATATTGAGGATTAGGTCATCCTGGGAAGGACGTTATAAATAACTCGCAAATCATTATGAGTGGTGTGGTCGATGTCGATCAGTGAGCGAATGAACCGAACAGCTTAGCAACCCATCACCGCTGAGGTCGAGTAGCAAAATTAGGAATAACAACTAGTTTATGTACTGGTATCCTCAGAGGGGATATTCTGTCGAATATTCTCTCTGATTGTACTTTAGGGGTTCTTTGGGGATATCCCATATGAATAGAAGGAAAGATGAGGGAAAAGGCGCGCAAGATTCCATATGATAAGAACACTTCAAAAGGATAAGCTCTCTAGGAAAATACAAAGAACTACTTTTTGAAGAGATTCAACCTTTTGTGAATTATCTATTGTCATTTCCATCAGATCCAGAAAGTCCACAATATTCTCTCATATTCTTGTCATTTATCATTGTCAGAGAAAGGAATCCTTCACTCTATTTAATATTGGGTGAATCTTCCTTCTTATTTATATATATTGCTATTTAATGGTATTTAGTACTTGGTGCTTCTTGCATATTACCGCATCTTGAAGCATTTATTGATAGCGCTTTTATTTTGTTACATCCCTGCTCACGATGTTCATACTGTTTATCCAAGATCTGAAGTTATTGGCTTTAATTCGGATTAACTCTTTTTAATAACTGATTAATTAGTTTAACCAAAGATTATAATTTTTTGGTCAAACAATTTGGCGCAATCTATGGGGATTTCCTAGTCAAAATCTTAGTTATTTTCATATCTAAAAAAATAATAATAATAACACAAAACCTTGTCTTTTCTCACGTGCATAGTCTAACATGACAGGTAATGGAGAGGAAATAATGAAAGCAGTAGTCGGTCTTACTACCAACCTCCTAAACACAGTCAATGAGGTCACTAAAAAAGACGAGGAGAACGTGACGTCAAACGCCTCCCCCAGGCGGAGTGGCTCACCCCTCCCTCACGGCAGCATTACAACCTCACACAGTAAAGGGGCCTCTACGTCCACAACAGAAGAGGAACCACCAGCAGTAAAAAAGCTGCTCGAGGCGTGGGTAAAAAAACGCTCACTAGCATACTCGACAAACCCGCCCAAAGGACGAATAGAGAAGATGCGAAAGTTTGTGTCGAACCAGTGATAGATGAGAAACACGGCCCTCCCCCTGTACAAGGTATTGCTCACAAGGTTAATGATGCAGGTAGCGATACCCTCACATCCATATTGAGAAATACGGAGGAGATAGAGAACGAGAACAAAATGTTCCACAACCAAATGAAAGAGAATAAAAAAAGGGCAGACAAAATACCGGGCGCCTCAAAACTCTTACCAAAATGGGACGCCGGCTGGTTCATTGAGCAACCGTACAGTGACGAAGCTGCAACACACGCCATACCCAAAACCTTCAAAATGTCATCGTATTTGAAATATACGACGGTACGACAGACCCTGAGGATCATGTGACCCACTATGTCACTGGTGAAAGGCAACAACCTCGCTAAAGAAAAGTGTCTTCCATATTGCTGAAGAAGTTTGGTGAAACCCTCACCGGGGGAGCACTAACTTGGTAATCACAGTTGCTTGCACGCTCCATAGAAACGTTCAAGGAGATGGCGGACAAGTTTTTCACTGCCCATTTCGGGGCTAAGAAAGCATAGGCGAGGGTGAATGACATATTCGCCATTAAATAGTCACCCGACGAAGGACTACGGAATTTCCTTGACCGATTCAACCGTGAGAGAATGACTCTTCCAAATGTATCACAGGGGATGTCAGTAGCAGCTTTCCAGAACGGGTTAAACAAGAGTAGTTCGAGGGCGACTAGAAAATTACTAAGCCGACTCATGAAATACTCCCAACCACTTGGGACGAGATACACAACGTCTACCGCGCCGAAGTATGAGTTGACAAGGACAACCTCAACGTGCCAACTCAACGTTGACCTCAGTCCAAATGGAGTCAAGGAAAGATCGCAGAAACGATAACAAAAGGGACCATGCATGCCCACACCCCAACCATGAAAGGGACCAACCATATGTCAGAGCCTCCGTCATACCGTATTCCCATCATGGCGATGACCCATCCAGGTCACAATCAAGGACCCACCGAAACGAAATAGGTATGCCTCCATTACTATCTGCTCACAATTTTTGTGTTTCTTTTTTAGAAATAGTCTACGCCCTGGAGAAGCTCGGACCAAAAGTGAAGTGGCCGCAGAAGATGAAGTCCGACCTAAACACTAGAAAATCAAACACCCTTTGTAAACTCCACCAGGAACGAGGCCACAAAATCGAGGACTACATTGACTTAAGGCAGGAGGTCGTGAACATGCTTCACCAAGGACATTTGAGGGAACTTTTGAGCGGCCGAGGAAGGGAAAACTTGCCTCGAGGACGTGAACAACATCAGGGTCCACTAAAACCACCCTCCCCGAATCGTACCATCCAAATGATCATTGGAGGAGGCCGGGCCGCATCAATCAACGGCGTAAAATTTACGACCACACACAAGCCGAAACGGTCAATCACTCATGAACGGTATGACGACCTCGAAGAAAGTATCATCTTCGACAAGTCAGATACCCACTGTTTGACCTTTCCTCACTATGACGCTTTTGTTATTACTTTATGCATTTCAGATAATAACGTAAAACGTATTATGGTAGTCGAAGGAAGCGGCACGTGCATTATCCACCTTCGAGTTCTTTCATAAATGAGGCTCGAGGATAGGATAGTGCCACGTTGCATCACACTAACGGGTTTTAATTATGCAGTTGAGCGGACGCCTGGAGAAATCACGCTACCCGTCCTTGCCGGCGGTGTCACTTTGGAAACTACGTTCCACATTATGGATCAAGATACGGCGTACAATACCATCATAGGTTTCCCTTGGATACACTCTATGAAGGCCATCCCCTCTAGTTTATATCAAGTCGTCAGATTTCCCATCTCGCAGGGAGTATTCAGCATATGTGGTGAACAACACACTGCTCGAGAATGCTACTGCATCGCCCAAGACTGCACATACACCCAACAATTGAAGGACAAAGTCGAAAAGGCATAGTAATTAACAAGGTCGGGGTCAGGTGGTGATGATGGGAAAGATGTTATCAAGGACCCCGAAATCATAGAGGCCACATGATCAGATGTGGAGGACCTTGACCCCGTGCAACTCGACAAATATGACCACACCAAAAAGGCCTACATTGGCACAAACTCCAAGAACCAGGTAAATGCCACCAATTTTTAGCTAACAATGCAGACTTGTTCGCTTTTTCCATGCAGATATGCCAGGCATCCCAAAGGAGATAGTGACACACAAATTGAACGTCGACCTGTTCTACCCTCAGTACGGCAAGTTAGGAGGAAATTCAATTCTGCAATAAATGACGTTGTCCGTAAGGAGGTTGAAAAATTGCTGGAAAATGGCTCTATCAGAGAGTCAAAATACCCCCATTGGGTCGCCAACGTGGTTATGGTAAAAAAGTAGAATGGGAAATGGCGGATGCGCGTAGACTTCACGGATCTGAATAAAGCATGCCTGAAAGATTCATTCCTACTGCCCCATATTGGCCAGCTCATCGACGCAACGGCGGGGCATGAGCTACTAAGCTTCCTAGATGCCTACTCGGGTTACAACTAGATCCTCATGGAGGAAGAAGACCAGGAAAAGACCACTTTGATCACCCACCAAGGGACGTACTACTACACGGTGATGTCGTTCGGATTGATAAACGTAGGGGCGACATATCAGAGGTTGGTGACAAAAATGTTCAAAGACCAGCTCGACAAAACCATGGAAGTCTATATAGACGACATGCTGGTCAAGTCAAAAAGGAAAGAAGGTCACATAGACCACTTGAAAGAAGCCTACTCAGATGATATGGCATGATATTGAACCCCGAAAAGTGCGCCTTCGGTGTAACTTCGGGAAATTTCCTCGGCTTCTTAGTATCACAACGAGGCATTGAGGTGAACCCCGACCAAATCAAAGCTATAGAAGGAATACCGGAGAACTTGACTAGCAAGAAATAGGTGTAGAAACTAACCGGCCGTATAACTGCCCTGCCAAGATTCATCTCACGGTCCTCCGATAGGTTCCACAAATTTTTCGACGTATTCAAGAAAGATAATGGACTTCAATGGAACTCCGAGTACGTCGATGCCTTGAAGGAATTAAAGGCATATCTATCTTCACACTACTACTTGCTAAGGCGGAACATGGGGAGTTTCTCCTCATTTATCTGGTCATGTCTGATGTGGCGGTAGGTGCGGTCCTGGTCTGAGAAAATAAAGGTACGCAATCTCCAATCTACTATATTAGCAAAACTTTGGTCGACGCCAAAACGTGGTACCCCACCTCGAGAAGTTAGCCCTGTCTTTGGTCGTAGCTTCATGAAAGCTTAGACCCTATTTCCAGTGCCACCCCATTTCAGTTGTCACGACCTTTCCTCTAAGGAGTATCCTGCACAAACCCGAGTTGTCGGGCAGATTGGCCAAATGGGCCATCGAATTGAGCGAGCACGATATAACCTATCAGCCGCGAACAATGATAAAGCCGCAACTGCTTTCCGACTTCGTCGCAGACTTCAACACTAAAATAAATCCCGAAGTCGAAAAGGAAGCCGCCCGAACTTCCCCCAAAATACACGACCTATGGGTTTTTTATACCGATGGTGCCTCTAACGCATCGGGATCAGTATTGGGACTCGTGCTCGAGGTCCCAACATGCGAAGTAATTCGCCAGTCCATAAGATGCCCTGATATGACTAACAATGAGGCCGAGTATGAGGCCGTGATTAAAGTTCTAAAGTTAGAACTCAAGTACGGAGCAAAACGAGTAGTCCTACACTGTGACTCACAGCTCGTCGTTAATCAAGTCATAGGGATTTTCCAAATCAAGGAACAAAGGATACAAAAATACCAAGCCGAGATTTGCAAGTTGTTACCCGAGTTCGACGAATGCCAGCTCAATCAAATAGCTCGAGCACTGGACATCGAAGTAGATGACGTCGCCAAATTGGCGGCAGCCACCAAAAGCATAATCAGAGAAGGGAACGTGGTTACTCTCCTCCACTCGTCGATCGATCAAATAGAGGTACAAACTATAAACCTAACTTGGGACTGGCGCAATCGTATTGTCACATATTTGCAGGACGACGTGCTTCCAGACGATGAAAAAAAAGCCAAAAACTTTGAATGCAGGGCGGCCAGGTACAAGCAAAATGCTTAGGACCAAACTAGACACGGCGCGTCCTAGAAAAAGTCCATGAAGGTCACTGCGGATCTCATATTGGAAATCGATCCCTAGTCAGATGCCTCATACGAGCAGGATACTACTCGCCCAAATACGCGAGCAAGAAGTGATCGCCTTCATATGGATGAATATTGTATGCTGCTTCGGCATCCCCAAAGAAATCAGTTGTGACAACAGGCCTCAATTCACGGGAAAAAATATCATCGAGTTCTTTGAGAAATGTCATATCAAAAGAATACTCTCCACGCCATATTATCCCGCGGGCAACGGACAAGTGAAATCCTCCAACAAGTCAATACTGAATATCATGAAGAAGAAACTCTAGAACGCCCAGGGATTGTGGCCGGAATTGCTGCCGGAAGTGCTATGGGCCTACTGCACAACTCCAAAAACAAGCACAAGAGAAACACTGTACTAACTAGTCTATGGGACTGACACGGTGATACCGGTCGAGGTCATAGAACCAAGTCTAAGGTACTCACACGGGAGCGGGTTGGGCAACGATGAATATAGGAGGCAAAAACTCGATAAGTTCGAAGAACGAAGAGACATGGCTTACATAAGAATGGAAGCCTAGAAACAACAGGCAGAGCGATACTATAAGAAAAAAAGCCAAGGTCATAACGCTCAAAGTCGGGGACTATGTGCTCAAAGCCAAAACACTGGCAAGCAAGGATCCACGGGAAGGAAAACTAGGGACTAATTGGGACGGCCCATACAAAAATATGGCGGCAGCAAGCAAAGGGTCGTTACAATTTGAAACGATGGAAGGAAAATTACTATCAAACAATTGCAACATCGCCCACCTCAAGTACTTCAACTTCTAAGGAAAGATGTTCTCTGAGCCGTACTCTTTTTACCTCACCTTAGTTTTGTCCCAATTGGGTTTTCTCGGGGATGTTTCTAATGAGGCGATATAGAGGACATTTCAAAGTTAAGCACAAGTTCATTGTCTGACCCCTTAAATACTTCTCCAGGTTGGCCAATGAAGGGACTAGATAGACCGGAACTGGAATACCAGCCCGAAAAACAAAAACATGTGAATTTCTCCAAAAACATGTATATATATATATATATATATATATATATATATATATATATATATATATATATATATATATATATATATATATATATATATATATATATATATATATATATATATATATATATATAAAGTAAGAAAAATACATGATGTTCTCCTGTCTCAACCAAGTTTAAGTCTGCACCAAGTCTAACGATGCACCTATCAAGACACTCGTGTTCGACCTCGTTTGAATTAATAAAGAGTAAAATTCGACCTCGCTCGAATTAACTTACATTCGACCTCATTCGAATTAATAATGAGTAACATTCGACCTCGCCGGGATGTACCCACGGTCGACCTCGCTTTAATTAATAAAGAGTAACATTCGACCTCGCTCGAATTAACTCACACTCGACCTCGTTTGAATTAATAAAGAGTAACATTCGACCTCGCTCGAATAAACTCACATTCAACCTCGCTCGAACTAACTTACGTTCGACCTTGTTCGAATCAATCAAGAGAAACATTCGACCTCGCTCGAATCAATCAAGAGCAACATTCGACCTCGCTCGAATTAACTCACATTCTACCTCGCTCGAACTAACACACATTCGGCCTCGTTCGAATAAATTAAGAGTAATATTCGGCCTCACCTGAATTCAACTTATACTCGACCTATCCCGAAGTTCGGTTTACAATTAACCTCATTTGGGTTAATTATGGCGACATGGGACTTCACCCAAATTCAATCAAACACATACTCGACCATGTTGGAGCTAGCACATACCGACACAGTTCTTTTAATCAAAGAAATCACTTGAAGAAAAATATTAAAACAAAAATAGAAGAAGCAGAAACGTACAACAAAAATAACATTCCAACCCAAAAGGTATTTTATAAGGGCCAGAAAGACGCCCACAAAAATAAAACAAATTACAAGTATTACTCAGCATCATCCCAACCGTCGTCCCCACGCCATCTTCACGATCTAAGTACTCATCGTCATACCAAGCACCCTGCTCGATCCCATCCAATACATCCTTGCCATTATCTTCCCTCGGCGTGGTAGGATCGTAACCACAGGAAACTCGAGCTTCACACGCCTTGGAACGAGCACCCTCGAACACAACTTCGGTAAATCTCCCTGCCACCATCAAGTCCCTAATTATGTCTAACTGGGCCTCGACATGGATCCAATTCTCGTACGAATCATGCACCACGTCGGGAAAAGCAAAAGTATGAGAGGAAGACGGCTGAGCCAACAGTTGCGCCGTTTCAGCCTCGAGAGTGGCGCCTTGATCATTAAATTTGAAACGTCTCCCTCGAGCCCTCCAATACGCCCATCGAGCTTGGTCTCCCTGAGCGCGACAACCTCCTTGTCACTCGCCCGTTCAGATTGAAGGACGCGAATGACCTTCTCCTCTGCTGCCATTCTTTCCAAAGACGCTATCCTGGCTTCCTCATCTTTGTCCAACTCCGTTGTCTTTTCAACCAGCTCGTCATTCAGGTCATTGGCCTGGGTCGAACTCTACTTAAGTTCAGCCCGCATGGATTCCACTTAAACCTGAAGATCGACACATTCAGCCGCGACCCCCTGCTCACCTCGAGCTCGTCCTCCTTGAATCCGAGTGCCCCCTCAAGCTCACTGCATTTGCCGATGACCCTCATGAGTTCATTGTCCTTCTATTTCAGCTCGTCCCTGAGAGATTGGAAGTTACCATCCACGCCAAATCGGAGACATAGCTCACTATGCTTGGCATGGTACTCGTGGTAGTTCGACTCCATTCTCTTAAAGATAGCCTTCATATTATCTTCCCGGCGGGCACACTCAATGTCCAGAATAAGGGTCTGGCAAAGAAAGAACAGAAAAAAGAAGTTAGTAAAAACAAAAGAGAAAAAGAGAGGACGTAAAGAGCAAGAACTTGAAGACTTAGCCGCAAAGCCATTCCGGATATGCCCAATGATAGTGTGGCATCGTCGAACATTTGTAATGTCCTATCCTCGGCACGGGAACAGAGATGACCCAAATAAGGGACTACGTTATCTATCCGTATGCTTCAACAAATCTAGGTCGAGGGGAATGGCTATGTTGCGAGTAGCCCCCTCTGTCCTCACTTCCACCCGAGTGAACCCCTTATTATACATTCGAACCTCCTCAAGGTCGATGTCGGAGCCAAATTCATAGCCATCTACGGCTACATTTTTTCCCCTCTTCTTAGAAGAGGAAGAGACGCCGGCTTGCGCGACGGTAACGAATCACTCGTCGAAATTACCTCAGCTGCCTCAACTTGTTCTCCTCCTTCCATGGCAGTCTCGGGCAAGGGAGTTATTTTTACATCTTCTGAAGGGGGAAAAACTCAGTGTCTAAGGACACGTTGCCCTCGGACACAGCCGTGGCCATCTCGAGATCACCCCTTGTTGACTCTTCAGTTCTAACCATCTCACCGCCAACCTCTATCCTCCGCCTTTTTGACGGAACTGCTTCCTCCTCGCTCGGCGATGACTCGTCCACCAAGTGCAGAATAGGGGAAGTCGAAGTATCTTCTAATGGGGCCGCTGTTCAGCAGCTAGGTCCATGCGGGGCCGAGGTCTCGGAGGGAGAAGCAATCCGAGAAACCTCGCTTGCGACCGCAACAAGCAATGACCCTGTGGAGGCACCCGACTGACGAAAAGCGGGGGTAGGATCCTTCACCTTCTTTGAAGCCCTCCGACCTGACAACAAAGAATTTTAACTTAAGGAAAGGAGGGAAAAATAAAATGACATTAACACAGAATCAACAGAGGGTCTAAATGAATAACTTACCAGTCGCAGAAGGTTTGCGACCAAACTTCTTATGGAATGACGACCATTCGCGGATCCC
Source organism: Nicotiana paniculata (assembly GCA_005239505.1). Lineage (NCBI taxonomy): Eukaryota > Viridiplantae > Streptophyta > Magnoliopsida > Solanales > Solanaceae > Nicotiana > Nicotiana paniculata. The sequence goes on from ML319284.1 coordinate 91,857, forward strand.
CACCGTGTGGGGTAAACTTTGGCTCACCCAATCCCGAATGTCACCGACCAACGTAGGAGGCTCCTTTCAGCTGCACGAAAGAAGAAGAGGAGCAGTTAGGTCTTCAACAGAACAAAACAAGATGAGAAATTAGCTAATAGAGACACTTACGGGCAAAGTTCCACATTTGAAGGAATCCACCACGTGCTCAGTCTTAATGTAGAAGAAGTAGAACCAGAAACGGCGATTGGCCCTATCATCTATCTTCACAACTAATCCCTTAGTCCCACGATGGCGAAGATGTAACACAATACCTCTAAGGAAACTCGGCGCGAAGAGATGTAGCAGGTGGCCAATGGAAACCCCGCGGTTGGCCAGCTCTGCGTTTTTTATCAACATAAGGAAAAGCTTGTAAATGTATGGAGAGAGATGGGCCTGGCATATGTTGTAATATCGGCAGAATTCCTCCGCCAGCGGAGGAAGAGGAAGAGAATAGCCCAATCAGAACGAGTACGCATAAAATGCGCAGTACCCAGGGCGGTGGATATGGACTATGTCACTTCTAGTCAGGACCAAGTCAATATGGGTTGGGATGTTGTATTTAGCTTGTCGGTTGCGTCCAGTTCAGATAACACGGGTTCAGGTTCCTCTGTATCCGATTTCGAGAAATCTAACCTAGCTTTATCATTGCGAGGAATGATTTCCTCCACGGTAGGAAAGTTATCGTCCTCAGCAACGACATCAACATCATCTTCGTGAGGAGGCATCCTCACTGATAATGGCGTTTGCTCAAGTGCTATATCAGAAACATGAGAAGCGTTAACCTTCTTTGGTCGATCATAAATGCTGAAGATACAAAATCAAAGAGAGTAGAAACAACAAGGGTCATTCCAACTAGAAAGTGTGAAAATTGAGGCGATTAAAGCAAGAACACAAGAAGGAGAAGAAACGAGGAAAGAGTGAAGGCTCAGAAACTAGAAAATGGAAAGGATAACTCGGAGGGATCTCCACTCGTATTTATAGAGAACATACACTCAAACCGAGAACACCAACTGTCAGGTGCAAGGGAATCGAAATGGCAGGGGCACGAGAAGCGATGCGACGTATTAGGAAGACTCATAATGGTGATGCCTGCTGCTATATCACCCTTAGCTGACGTCACAGTGAATTGTGGTTCTTAAAGCGCCACGTTACCATCTCATGCGAGATCCTTTCCACTCGATTCCCTCCATCTGAATTTTTCGACCACGACCATTGAAGTTCGCTCAACAAGGCTGACCAAAATAGGTACTCAGTAAGCGAAGGGACTAACTGTAAGTGTCAAAATTAAATTGAGGATTAGGTCATGCAGGGAAGGACGTTATGAATAACTCGTAAACCATTATGGGAGGTGTGGTTGAGGTCGACCAGTAAGTGAATGAACCGAACAACCTAGCGACCCATCACCGCCGAGGTCGAGTAGCGAAGTTATGAATAACGACTATTTTTTGTATTGGTATCCTCAGAGGGGATATTCTGTCGAATATTCTCTCTGACTGTACTTTAGGGTTCTTTGGGGATATCCCATACAAATAGAAGGAAAGATGAGGAAAATGGGGGTCCGGAACCAAAATGTTGTTTTTTTGGACTCTGTAGACTAAAATAAGTAAAAAAAAAGAGTACCAAAATATATATAACGCCACACTATGTGGAGCTATACATTAACGGTAACTGTACCGTTAATGTATAGCGCCACATAGTGTGGCGTTATACACTTTTTTTCTGACAGACGGGTATAACGTCACTATACCTGGCGCTATACACTAAAAGCACTACAAGGCTGCCTGACCCATTGGTTGAAAGGTAGATGTGAAGCGGGTTTTGTCCTTGAGGTACAAGGTTCAAACCCCTACACCAACATTTTTATATTTTTCTATTCTTTTTCATTTTTTGTTTCTTTAGATATAAATACTTTAATAGAGAAGCCATTTATTATTTCTTTAAAAAGTAACCAATACTTTTAATAGTTGTTATTTTGTGTTATATATAAAACAAAATTATTTTTTTTCTTTTATTTTCAAATTAGAATTATAAGTTCTATTTTCAAATTAGAATTTTGGTATAAAATAATTATAATTCTAAAATACACATTAATTAAAACCAGAATAATTTTCTTGCAAAAACCGAAAAAGAAAAAAAATATTTATTATTTTTTAAAGAAATAATGAATGGCTTCTCTATTAAAGTATTTATATCTAAAGAAACAAAAAATGAAAAAGAAATAGGAAAATATAAAAATATTGGTGTAGGGGTTTGAACCTTGTACCTCAAGGATAAAACCCACTTCTCATTTACCTTTCAACCAGTGGGCCAAGCAACCTTGTTGCACTTTTAGTGTATAGCGGCAGGTATAGTGGCGTTATACCCGTCTGTCAGAAAAAAAGTGTATAACGCCACACTATGTGGCGCTATACATTAACGGCACAGTTACCGTTAATGTATAGCGCCACATAGTGTGGCNTCCAAAAAACCACATTTTGGTTCCGGACCCGAAAAAAGGCATGTAAGATTCAATATGATAAGAACACTTCAAAATTATAAGCTCTCTAGAAAATTACAAAGAACCACTTTTTGAAGAGATTCAACTTTTTGTGGATTATCTATTGTCATTTTCATCAGATCCGAGAAAGTACACAACATTCTCTCATATTCTTGTCATTCATCATTGTCAGAGAAAGAAATTCTTCACCATATTCAATATTGGGTGAATCTTCCTTCTTATTTACATTTATTGTCACTTAATGTTATTTAGTACTTGGTGCTTCTTGCATATTACCCCATCTTGACGCATTTATTGATAGCGCTTTTATTCTGTTATATCACGTTCACGTTATTTATACTGTTTATCCAAGATTTGAAGTTATTAGCTTTAACTAGAATTAACTCTTTATAATAACTAATTAATTAGTTTAATCAAAGATTATCATGTTTTGGTCAAACATAAATGAGTTTTACTATTAAAAAATAATAATATGATATAGTATGACAAATGTGTGATATTTATTTTTTGAGTCAAAAGATAACAGTTGGGTGACTTTATTGTAGTAATAGAAATAAAAGTGACTTTGATAGAATATTTCCATAAGTTGATGAACTTCCAATAAATTTACTCAAAAAATTTGCTTAGTTAATCGTATTACTATTAGCAAGTACAAAAGTCACCCAAAACTTGCTAATTACAGTAGTGACACAATTATACATATGAAAGCTACGTATGCACAAAAAACATTTAAAAGATTCGCCTAGCACCGACACCGATTTAAGATAACCCCAACAGTTATTAATTCCTAAACTTTGTAAGTCAACTAATTATTAAAAATTACCATTATAATAAATAGTCAAATCTCTCTCTATATATAAAACACAAAATACCGTCCAAATAATGAGTCCCAAAGGCATCTTTTGTCAAGATGAGAAAGAAAACAGGCAAAGTCATTTTCTCAGTCTCTTCTTCTTGTGTTTAAGGATGTTTTTCTCTATGGAAATGACCTTGCATGTATTAAGAATCGTTTTTTCGTTCTATCCTCGGTCGCACAAGTATTTGTGATTTATTTTAAGTTACAAGTTTTAAATTTTTTTATTATTTCTTAAATTACACGCTACATAAGCAGGATAAGAATTTAAAAATCGGTCTTAGTACCGACACTAATTTAAGATAACCCCAAGAGTTATTATTAAAATGCCATAATTAATGAATAGTTCTACTCAAATCTATCTATATATATAAAACACAAAACTGTCCAAATAATCAGACTCAAACGCATCTTTTGTCAAGATGAGCAAGAAAACCTGCAAAGTCTTTTTCTCATTTTCCTCTCTCTCTTTCTTTTTCCTATGTTTAGGGATACTTTTCTCCATGAAAATGGCCATGGCACAGAAACGAAAAACAGTTCCCATAAATGTGGGAGTTGTGTTAGACATGGATAACTGGACTGGGAAAATGGGTTTAAGTTGTATTTCTATGGCTTTATCTGATTTTTATAACTCTGATCATGGCTCTGATTATAAGACCAGACTGGTTCTCCATACTCGGGACTCGAAGAGAGACGTTGTTGCTGCTGCTGCTGCAGGTAAGTTTTATATATATAAATATATTATATACACACACACTGATAAGAAGAATTACATGTTATTACTAATCTGATTCTGTAAAAACTTTGTATACTTATTAGTGCATAAAACTTGAATTTAGAGAGAAGTTGTTGTTGTTGCATGCTTATGTTGATTCTTGCATTCTTTGTATATATTGCAGCACTTGACCTATTGAAGAATGTTGAAGTGAAAGCCATAATAGGACCCACATCATCAATGCAAGCTGATTTCATAATTGGTTTAGGAAAGAAATCTCAAGTTCCCATCATCTCATTTTCAGCAACGAGTCCCACTCTCTCGTCATTTCATAATCCATACTTCATTCGTGCCACTCAAAATGATTCCTCTCAAGTTCAAACCATTAGTTCCATTATCCAATCTTTTGGATGGAGAGAAGTTGTCCCTATATACATTGATAATCAATTTGGAGAAGGAATCATACCATTCTTGGCAGATGCATTAGAAGATATTAATGCACGTATCCGTTATCGAAGTGTTATTCCTGAATTCGCCAATGATGATCATATAAACTATGAACTTTCCAAATTAATGAGTATGCAAACTCGGGTTTTTGTTGTGCATATGACAACTTCATTAGGTACCAAAATTTTTGCTAAAGCCAAAGAACTTGGAATGATGAGTGAAGAGTATGTTTGGATTATTACAGATGCTATGGCAAATCAACTTAACTCTATGGATTCTTCAGCTATTGAAGCCATGCAAGGAGTTATTGGAGTGAAACCTTATGTCCCGAGAACTAAACAACTTGAGAATTTCACTACTAGATGGAAACTAAAGTTTCAACAAAAAAATCCAACAATTCAAAATATAGCATTGGATGTGTTTGGACTCTGGGCATATGATTCAGCTACTGCTCTAGCCATCGCAGTGGAGAAATCAAGAATCACCGGCGCCTCTTTTCAAAAGCTAAATGCTTCAGGTAAGTAAAGGTGGAAAATGAAGGGTTGGGTCAAACCTTTTCGGGTGACAAAGGGGTTGGGTCAATTCTTCTAAAGTTAGCTTGGACCAAAATGGATTTCATTAACATGGACGTGAAATTTAAAAATAGTCAGATTGCATGTGGTAATTAAAAAATAGCTATAATTTCAAAAGTCATCAAAATTCGTAAAAATAAATTTGAACGAAATAATATTCAAAATTCAAAAAATATTCCAGCATAATATACTGGAATTCCAACATAATATACTAGGGATCCATCATAATATACTGGAGTTTCACCATAATATACTGGATTTTCATCATAATATACTAGAGTTCTAGTATAATATACTGGTCCAACATAGTATGCTGGAAGTTCATACACAGGTGCACCAAGCTCCAATATATTATGCTGGAACTTTCAGTATTGCAGTAAAAAAATAGCTATTTTTCAATGACTTTGCAAACACTGACTATTTTTCAATTACCAGTCCGAAAACTAGCTAGCCCGAGCTATTTTCACCAAATAACGAGGTCTAACTCAATCTTCCCAACATGACCTAGCCTCCCTTCTCTCTGTCTTTTTATTTTATTTTTTTTAATTTTTTTTATTATTATACTCCCACCGTTTTAATTTATGGAAACATATTTGATCGGGCACGGAGTTTAAGAAAAAAAAGAAGGCTTTTGAACTTCTGGTACAAAATGAGGCACATATATTTTGTATGGTTATAAAATATTGCATAAATTAAAGGTAAATTGTTTTCAAATATGAAAATTGATCATTCTTTTTGACACATACTAAAAAGGAAATAAGTTAATATAAATTGAAACAGAAGGAGTAGTTTTTTAAACAAACATTATGAAAGTTAATGTGTTTATCTTAAATTATTAACTTAAGTTCTTTTAAATTTACATTATTCTCAATGTCCAAATATGATTTCGTGTAATAGGATTTGAATTTGATGAGCTAAACCAGCCGAAAGAGCTCTTAACACGGTGTGGTACTGTCTGTTTTGGCCAGAACTATTTTCGTACTTCCCAATCTTTTGAACTATAATGTACGATTTTGTTTGCACTCCCAACAATTTTTCCCTTGAAATAAGTTTCAAATGGCGCACTACCGCGATCCACGAGTCTCCCAATCAAATTAAATTCTACGTGACCCACTACCACAATTCACGTGTTAATTTTTTAGATTCACTATGTGTCATTCACATGACATCGACATTATTTATTTATGGCAACCAAAGCCCGCTACTAATATTTTTCTTGTAAGTGTGCGTCTCAAAACTCCTAAGGGAAAGTAAATTGAGCTCCAAGACATGATCTGTCATCGCTGAACCTGGGTTATAGTTGTTGGCTAAACCAGTCTAAAAATACTCTTAACTTGTGGTGATTAAGCCAGCCCAAAGATACATGGTGTGATTCTATGTGCTTTGTGCCAAGACCGCACATTTTCTTAAAAAACCTCACAACATCAAGAAATTCCTACACAACTCTCCCAATCTTTCCCGCTGCTAATCTGAAACTTTGTTCCCTCACCAGAATTATATTTTGAGCTGTCGATTACCCTATTTAACCCGTTTGACCCAATAGTTTGATGGGTTATTCGGCTTCAACCAATTGAGACAAATCAACAAATGGATCATAATCCAAGCCATTTAAACTTGGACGGATTGCTCAGGGTACAAAAAAAAAATGATTGATTTTGACACCTAAAACTTTCAGGAAATGCAACGGATCTTGAAGCTATTGGAGTTTCCAAGGACGGTCCAAAACTTCTTCAAGCTATACTGAATACTACTTTCAAAGGCTTTAGCGGAGACTTTCAAGTTGTTGAAGGGCAATTACAATCACCAGCTTATCAGATTATAAATGTGATTGGTAATGGTGCAAAAGGAATTGGTTTTTGGACAAGAGAAAATGGGATTGTTAAAAAACTGAATTTAAGAAGCACAAACAATGGATATTCAATTTCTAAGGCTAATTTTGGCTCCATTATATGGCCTGGTGACACTACTTCTGTTCCTAAAGGTTGGGTGATTCCAGCAAATGGGAAGAAATTGAGGATTGGAGTTCCAGTGAAAGATGGTTTCAGTGAATTTGTGAAAGTTACAACAGATTTTACTACTAACACAACAACAGCTACTGGTTTCTGCATTGATGTTTTCAAGGCAGTGATGGAAGAATTAAATTATTCTGTTCCTTATGAATATGTTCCCTATGCACCTCCTGGTGCAAAGACTACTGAAAGTTACGATGATCTTACTAAACAAGTATTTCTTGGGGTAAATCTCTTAATTTCTTTTTCCTAAATTTTCGACATAGACAAGACCCATTACTCGTCGAGTTTAATTTACAAAATCCATTGAAAATACCGGCTCCGCCACTGGGAGTTGTATGGGAACTTCCTTTTGAAAAACGTCTTGTTTCTAGAAGTGAAATACATACTTACATATGTGTGTGTGTGTACTTTTATTTGATTCTAACATTAACCAATGAACAGAACCTTGATGCTGTTGTAGGGGACATCACCATTAGATCAAATAGGTTGCAATATGTTGATTTCTCATTACCATACACAGAATCTGGAGTCACAATGATGGTGCCAATCAAAGACAACAACAGAAACAAAGCATGGGTATTCGTGAAACCATTGACTTGGGAGCTGTGGTTAACAAGCTTCTGTTTTTTTGTTTTCATTGGTTTTGTCATTTGGCTACTTGAACATAGAGTTAATGAAGAATTCAGAGGACCTCCTTCTCACCAAGTTGGTCTGATCTTTTGGTTCGCCTTTGCAACTATGGTCTTTGCACAGAGTACTTACTATTTCCTCCTCCTTAATTTCATTTTATATGATACTCTTTCTTTTTTAATCTACTCCAAAAAGAATAGTACGTTTGTAGAATTTTAAACTTTCCATTTACCTTTAATGACATGATCGTATAGCCATAGAAATGCCGTGATGCATTTAAGATCACAAGTTCTAAAGGTACTTTTGGTATGTGCAAGAAGTCTTTTTTCTTTCATAAACTTTATGCTCAGTCAAACATCGCCATTTAAAGTGAAATAGAGGGAGTATATGGGAAAACTAAGGAATATCTAATTACTATATATAATTCAAACTTCTATATATTCTGAATTTTCTTCTGTTTGATTCTTGATACTGCAGAGGAGAAGATAGTAAGCAATCTGGCTAGATTTGTGTTGATCATCTGGTTACTAGTAGTACTTATATTGACTTCAAGTTACACAGCAAGTCTTACATCAATGTTAACAGTTGAAAACCTCCAGCCAACTGTTACAGATATAAAAGAACTTCAGAAGAACAAGGAGTATGTGGGATTCCAAGAGGGTTCTTTTGTAAAAGAACTTCTAATAAAGAACAAGTTTGATGAGGACAGGCTAAAACAATACAGCAGTTCAGAGGAATGTATTGATTTACTCTCTAAAGGAAGTGCAAATGGTGGTATTGCTGCTGCTTTTGATGAGATTCCTTACGTGAAACTTTTGCAAGCAAGTAATTGCTCGAAATATACGGTGGTTGGACCTATGTATAAGAGCGATGGCTTTGGATTTGTAAGTAACTCCTTTTTTGTCTTGACTGTCATTTTCTTTTGATTTTCATCCGATCCCTAATATTATGAATTATGATTTTGATCCAGGCATTCCCAATAGGATCTCCTCTATTACATGATGTTTCAAAAGCAGTCTTGATTGTAACAGAAGGTGAAAAGTTGGTAGAAAAAGAAAAAAAATGGTTTGGACAACTGGTTTGTTCAGATTCTAGCACGTCACACTCCTCCAATAGTCTTAGCCTTGATAGCTTCTGGGGACTCTTTGTCATAGCTGCAGTTGCTGCAATTTTGGCTCTCCTCGTCTTTCTAACAACGTTCATGCATGATCATTGGCACATCATAAGACGATCTGATCCTTCGTTCCACGAAAGAATCAAAATCCTGGCTAGAAATTTTGACAGAAAAGACTATAGTAGCCATACATTCAAGGACATTGAACCGAGAGACGCAGTGGTAGTTTCAGGACATATGGATTGTCCACATGATAATTTGTCAACGCTTCCTTCTCCAAGAACGAATGGACCGCCAAGTCCAAGTATTTCTAGCCACACAGAGCAGAGTAATTTTCATTTTCCAGGGGAGGAAGGAACTCCACCTTTACATGAAGAGATTATAGCAGTTAGTACTCAAGAGAGTGTCATTGAGTCGGCTGTTGATCTAAGCGCAAACCATTGATGTTTTCTCTTATCTATCTTAAATTGCTATCTTTCATTTGTATATATTGGTGTGAAAGGGAATATGTTTGTTTTTTTAGTAAGCCTTTAATGTAGTATTAAGTTCATTTACTTCTTCCATTGTGCAAAAGATCAAATCAGATAATATGATAAATGTGTTATGTTCGAATCCTGGAACTCCAATGGGATTGTTTCCCATTAACTTTAATCTCCACATAGAAATCAGCATTAATTAATATAGCATTTGGTTACTTCGTTTTTGTTTTTTATTGTGAAATAATAACTGCACAAATTATGGGAGAATCTATGTATGCGGGATAGAATATGAAAGAAGAATGCAAATATTAGTAATCCATAGATTCTAAATGCTAAATGACCAAACTAATACTCATACTAGTATTTGTTTGTGTGCTCCTATTTGTTGAGTACTATGGGTAATTGACTACTTGTACATGAGATTTGATGTGAATTACTCGTTCTTACTTGTGACCTGTTGTGAATTACGTTGTAAGCATAGTAGCCTGAGACACTTCATAGATGATTGCTAGGGGTGGCAATTTTAAGCCCAAATCCGTCCAACCCGCCCAGAGATTAGTGGGTTGAGCTATAAATATTTTGGAGAAATGGCGTGGGGTAGCCACAATTTAAGGTGGTATTTACTTTTTATCCAATATTTTTAATGCTGAGCAAAAGTAGCCACTAGTCTATTAAAATTAATATGAATAGACAGTGTTACCCTTTCCTTCCCAAATGAAAATACGCCATTTTCAGATTCATTCCTTACAGCTCTACTTCTCCTTTTGCAATGGGGTTCTGGCGTTTGTATGAGTGTTTCCATTATTTTCATATGTGAAATCCACTTTTGAGAAGAAGAAACGAATTGTTTAATCATATAAATTTTATAAGCCTCTCAATTTCTTTTGTGTCTCCTTTTAGGAGTTGAATTGCATAGTAAACCATTCACTCATAATAATCACAGATGTGGGAGGGCGTGACTTTTGGTTTTCTAATAGAAGTGACTTTTAGATTTTCTTAAACAACAGATAATTAGGAAAAATAAGGTAAAAAGACAAAAAATTGAGGACAAAGATAATTGTGTTAAGGAATGTAGTTCTGAAGTCTTGAAGTTAAGTTCAAAATTTAAGGACCTGTAGTCCTGAAAGTCCTGAAGTCCTGAAGTCCTGAAGTTCAGTTCAAAAGTTAATGACCTATTGTCCTTAACTACTTAACTTGAACTTTTAAGTTAAGGACTGAAAACTATAAGTTAAGGACCTATTGTCCTTAACTTTTTAACTTGCACTTATAAGTTAAGGACTGAAAACTATAAGTTAAGGACCTATTGTCCTTAACTTTTTAACTTGCACTTATAAGTTAAGGACTGAAAACTATAAGTTAAGGACATATTGTCCTTAACTTTTTAACTTGAAACTTTAAGTTAAGGACTGCTTGTCCTTAACTTTTTAACTTGAAACATGAAGTTAA
>ML319285.1:0-23676 GCA_005239505.1 Nicotiana paniculata
AAGTAATAGACGGGAATAAACAAAAGAAGACTTCATAGCGCTGCTGAGAATCGCCAGGGGAAGAAGCTCACCGTGAAGTCAAGTCCAGATATACTCAGGATCGAGCTCTGGCCTGATAACCAGATGCACCAGCCTCAGAACCTGTACAATTAAGTACAGAAGTGTAGCATGAGTACATAATGAAATATGTACCCAGTGAGTATCCAGTCTAATCTCGAAGAAGTAGTGACGAGAGGTCGACTTGATACTTACTANAGATAAACAGAAATAGGAGTAACGAATAGTAATAATAAGGACAGGAGCAACAATTAGCATTATGTATTACTTTTACTTAACACCTTTCCATAGCATAAAAGCTACCTAGTTCCCTTCTTTTTCACAAAATCAACAGATAAATTACAGGGCTTCCCATCAATTATCAAACACATAACAATCCGTGAACGAGTGGCCGGTACGACATGAAAAGTAAATGTGCACTGCCGAGGGTCGAACGGCCCGAACCATAGATGCATCTATCTTCCCCACTCGCGAATCGAACATGCGACGCGGTTAATATAATACTAGGGCTACCCCGCTCGCGAATCATTCATGCGACTCGGGTTCCCAATTAAATACATGATTAATAGAAAATTCCAGATAATTTAGCACGGAATATACTAACAGGATAAGAATTTAATAATGTCAACTTCAAAGCATAACTTCTTAGGTTTCACATGTGAGATTCGAGGATATTAGACTACTTAGACCATGTGCAAGATCACAGATATAACACATAAAGCATGCTAGTGAGTTCTAAACTACCCGACAAGGCATAATGGTAGCTACGCACGGGATCTCGTCACTTCGTGCGTGCGTAGCCCCCGCAAATAAGGACAAACAACCATTTATAATCACTTATGGGGACAATTCCCTCTTACAAGGTTAGAAAGGAGACTCACCTCGTGTAGAACCTACTCTCCGGGTCAAGAACGCGCCCGAAACTCCAAACTCGTCACCAAGGACTCGAAACTAGCCAAATGTTACATAAATATATAAATTATACTCAAAAGCATGGAATTCTCCTATTTACTTAGTCATTTCATCCTACTTGAAGAAATCCCAAAATTCATCCTCGGGCTCGCATGCTCGAGTCTCTGAAATCTTCGAAGGAATCACTTATCCATAACCTAAGGATCGTTAATCTATGATTTTTGTATGATTTCATGGCTAATTAACAGGTAATTTCCTAAATTTTCATAAAGCCCTAAGTTACTACCCACATCCTTGATTTTCACTAATTAGGTAGTTAATTTGACTTGGAATTCATGCATTGAACTAACATTAGGGTAGAATTCACTTACCTTTCAGTAGCTAGGTCGTGGGGCTCTTTTCCAAGCTCTCAAGGTCTGTAATGGTGGGAAGAAATGGAGAAAAATGAAGAATTCTCGTGTTTTAAAGAACTCACTGCCTTTAGTGGTTCCGCACCTGCGGCTCAAGCACCGCACCTGCAGAACTGGGCTAGGGGGGAAAAGCTCGCACCTGCGGAGAGGAGCCCACACCTGCGGCTCTGCTCCTACGGAACATGGTCTGCATCTGCGAGAAAAGGGAAGCCCACCTGAAGCCGCACCTGCGACTGGGAAACCGCACCTGCGGTCACACCAGATCAGGTGCACCAGCAGCTGCTTCAGCTAGTTTTTGGCCTCGTTTGGTGCTCGAGAGGCACCTAGGCCCACCCGAGCCCCTATCCAAATATACCAACAAGTCTCAAATCATAATACAGACTCGCTCGAGCCTTCGGAGCACCCAAAATAATGCTAAAACTCAAAATCTCACCTCAAAACCCCTAGAATCAAACTTAGGAACTTTAAGTTTCTTGAATTCGCTAACAATGCGCCGATCCGACCTATACTACTCGGAATGACCCCAAATTTTGAGCAAGTCATGAATGACATAACGGAACTATTCCCGGTCTCAGAATTCCGTTTGGACCTTGATAACGCAAAAACAAATCCCAAACCACAATATGAACTTAAGGAAACTCTTATTTCGCAATTGGGCGCCGAAACGCTCCCGGGTCATCCAAAACCCACTCCGAACATACGCCCAAGTCCGAAATCATCATACAAAGCTACCGAAACCGTCGAAACTCGATTCCGAGGTCGTTTACTTGAAATATTGACCGAAGTCAAACTTGTCCTTAAAGGCCAACCTTAAGGAACCAAGTGTTCCTATATCACTCTAAATACTTCTGAATCCCGAACCACCCGTCCCCGCAAGTCATAAATCACAATAAAACTCTATGGGAAGTTTCATTTAGGGGAACGGGGTCTGATAACACAAAACGATTGGTCGGGTCATTACATTCTCCACCTCTTAAACAAACGTTCATCCTCGAACGGGTCTAGAATTATACCTGAAGTGCTAAAATAAGTGCGGATACCTGCTCCGCATGTCCTCCTCGGACTCTCAGGTCGCCTCCTCGACTGGTTGGCCCCTCCACTGGACCTTTATGGCAGAAACTCTCTTGGATCTCAATTGGCGATCCTGCCTGTCAATAATAGCAACAGGCTCCTCTTCGTAGCCCAACCTTTCATCCAACTGAATAGTGCTGAAATCAACCATGTGAGAGAAGTCGGCGTGGTACCTCCGGAGCATGGATACGTGAAAGACCGGATGAACTCCTGATAAACTGGGAGGTAAATCTAGCTCGTAAGCAACCTCCCCAACTCGCCTCAACACCTCGAAGGGACCTATAAACCTCGGGCTCAGCTTGCCCTTCTTCCCGAACCTCATAATACCCTTCATCGGCGAGACCTTCAACAGTACCTTGTCTCCCTCCATAAATGCTACATCACGCACCCTCTGATTCGCGTAACTCTTCTGTCTGTTTGTGTTATGCGGAGCCTCTCCTGAATTAGCTTTACCTTCTCCAAAGCATCCTTCACCAAGTCGGTGCCATATAACTTAGCCTCGCCAGGCTCAAACCACCCGATAGGAGAACAACATCGCCGACCATACAAAGCCTCATGGAGCCATCTCGATGCTAGACTGATAACTATTATTGTAAGCAAACTCGGCCAAAGGCAAGAATTGGTCCCACTGACCTACGAAGTCAATCACACATATCCTAAGCATGTCCTCCAATATCTGAATTGTACGCTCCGACTGACCATCAGTCTGAGGGTGAAATGATGTGCTGAGATCTATCTAGGTACCATCTCACTATGCAATGCTCTCCAGAAGTGCGAGGTGAACTGAGGACCTCGATCTGATATAATGGACACCGGCACACCGTGCAACCGGACTATCTCCCGAATGTAGATCTGGACCAACCTATCAGAAGTATATGTAGTAACCACTGGAACGAAATGCGCCGATTTGGTCAATCTATCCACAATGACCTAAACCGCGTCAACTTTCCGCAAGGTCCGAGGCAACCCAACCACGAAGTCCATAGTGATGCGCTCCCACTTCCACTCAGGAATGGGCATCTGCTGAAGTAGGCCTCCTGGCCTCTGGTGCTCATACTTAACATGTTGGCAATTAAGACACCTAGCCACATACTCCACANCCCTGAAGTCTCAGAACACCATCCTCTCCCATAGTAACCTCCTTGGCACCACCTTAAACCACTGTCTCCCGTAGCTCTGCCAAGTACGGATCATCAAACTGCCGAGCTTTAATCTCTCCCAATAACGAAGACTGAGCAACCACATGTGCTAGAACTCGGGGAGGCTCTGAAAGGTCTAACCTCACTAGGAGATTAGCCAAAGACTGAATGTCCAAGGCTAGAGGTCTCTCCTCTGCTGCAATATAAGCCAAGCTACCCATACTCTCTGCCTTCCTGCTCAAGGCATCTGCTACCACATTTGTCTTGCCCGGATGATAAAGAATGGTGATATCATAATCCTTCAACAACTCAAGCCACTTGCGCTGCCTCAAATTAAGATCCCTCTGCTTTAACAAGTGCTGCAAGCTGCGGTGGTCTGTATAAACCTCACAGGACACCCCATACAAGTAGTGCCTCCAAATCTTAAGAGCATGAACAATCGCCGCCAACTCTAAATCATGCACAGGGTAATTCTTCTCATGAACCTTCAGCTAGTGCGAAGCATAAGCAATAACTCTCCCTTCCTGCAACAACACACATCCCAAACCGACGTGTGAAGCGTCGCAATACACTGTATAATCGGAAGGCAATACCAGAACTGGTGTTAATGTCAATGCTGTCTTGAGATTCTGAAAGCTCGCCTCACACTCGTCGGAACATCAGAACGGGGCATTATTCTGAGTCAATCTAGTCAGTGGAGCTGCAATAGAAGAGAACCCCTCCAAAAATCAGCGATAATAGCCTATTAGGCCCAAAAAGCTCCTGATCTCTGTAGCTGAAGTAGGACGCGGCCAAATCTGAACTACCTCAATATTCTCCGGATCAACCTTGATACCCTCTCTGGATACCACATGCCCCAAGAATGCCACGGAATCCAACCAGAACTCACACTTGGATAACTTAGCATATAGCTTCTGTTCTCGCAAAGTCTGGAGCACAACCCTCAAATGTTGCGCGTGCTCCCCCAGGCTACGTGAGTAAATCAAAATGCCATCAATGAAGACAATGACAAAGGAATAAATATACGGCCTGAACACCCTGTTCATCAAGTCCATAAATGCTGCTGGGGCATTAGTCAAGCTAAAGGACATCACCAGGAACTCATAATGGCCATAGCTCGTACGAAAAGCAGTCATCAGAACATCTGAGGCCCAAATCTTCAACTGATGATATCCCGATCTCAAATCAATCTTAGAAAACACCCGAGAACCCTGCAACTGGTCAAACAAATCATCGATGCGCGGAGAAGGATACTTGTTCTTAATGGTGACTTGTTCAACTGGCGGTAATCAATACACATCCGCATGGACCCATCCTTCTTCTTCATGAATAGAACTGGAGCAGCCCACGGCGATACACTCAGTGTTATGAACCCCTTAGCCAACAACTCCTAAAGCTTCTCCTTCAACTCTTTCGGAGCCATACGGTACGGAGGAATAGATATAGGTTGGGTGCCTAAAGCTAAATCAATGTAGAAATCAATATCACGATCCGAAGGCATGCTTGGAAGGTCTGAAGGAAATACATCAGCAAATCTCGAACCACTGGCATTGAATCAATTGTCGGAGACTCGGCGGTGGTGTCCCGCACATAAGCAAGATAGGCCAGACAACCCTTCTCGACCATATGTCGAGCCTTCGGGAATGAAACAACTCGGCTGGCTGCACTAACTGAGGAACCTCTCCACTCCAGCCTAGGCGAATTGGGCATGGTTAAAGTAACTGTCTTGGCATGGCAATCTAGCACGGCATGATAAGGAGATAGCCAATCCATGCCTAGAATAACGTCAAAATCAACCATGTCGAGCAACAGAATGTTCGCTCGTGTATCAAACCCACAGAAGGTGACCACACAAGACAGATAGATCTGGTCTACCACCACAGAATCGCCCACAGGAGTGGACACATATATAGGAGAACCCAAGGACTCACGAGGAACATCCATAAAATGAGCAAATAATGCTGAAACATATGAATAGGTGGATCATGGATCAAATAACACTGATGCCTCTCTAGCACACACTGAAATAATACCTGTAATCACGGCATCTGAGGCCACTGCATCTGATCTGGCCGGAATAGCATAGAATCTAGCTGGAGCACCGGAAGACTGAGCTCCGCCAGAATGAACAGGAGCTGACTGACCTCCCCCTGACTGGCCTCCACCTCTAGGACGACCCCTGCCGACCTGTCCTCCACCTCTAGGTAGCCTGACTGCTGGTGCTGGACTCATAGGTTGATAACCCTGTTGTACTGCCTTGCCCCGAAACCTGGGACAAGTCCTCCGATATGGCCGTAATCCCCGCACTCATAACATCTCACCGGAGGCATGGCCTGATGCCCTGAAGAAGAACCCTTGATAACTGGGGGATGGTGAGAACCCTCTGGCATAGCACTAAAGTAAGGCCTCACTGTAGCACCACGAGGAGGTGGGGGTGGGGGTGCTGAATATGGGGGCCTGCTAGGCTGACCCCTACCAAGCTGAGCTCTGCCCCTAGCTGGGGCACCTCTGAAATCCCCGAAATATCTGGCTCTCTTATCCTATTGTACCTGATCCCTCATCCTCAACCGATAACCCTCGATGCTACGAGCAATCTCCACTACCAGCTGATAAGGAGTCCACATCTCCACCTCTCGGGCCATGTTGGCCCTAATGCCTGGATGCAACCCAGATACAAATCTCCGCGCTCTCTTAGCATCGGTAGGTAGTATCATGAGTGCATGACGATACAGCTCAGAAAATCTAGCCTCATAATATGTCACTGACATCTGACCCTGCTCCAGCTGCTCAAACTGATATCTCAGTCTCTCAGAGGGTGGAATATACCTGTCCAGGAACAACTGTGTGAACTGCTCCCAAGTGACAGGAGGAGAACCTGCTGACCTACCGAGAATACAGGACCGCCACCACCTGCGAGCCCTGCCCTCTAACTGGAAGGTAGTGAAGTCCACTCCATGGGACTCTAATATCCTCATGTTGTGCAGTCTGTCCCTGCACCTGTCAATAAAGTCCTAGCATCATCGTCTCGCTCACCCCCGAAGATAGGAAGGTGCAATCTATTCCATCTATCCAATAGCTTCTACGGATCACCGTCCGCATCTAGTCTAGCCTCAGGTATTGCTGCTACAGGCTGGGCCCCGCCCACGAGAAATGTACCCGGGGTATGATATACTGCCGATGCATGTCCTGCGGCCTGGGAAGTAGGGGTTTGGGCTCCCCCTCCTGCCTGAGATGTGGCAGGATCCGCTGGAAATAAACCAGCCTAAATCATAGTATCCATGAACCGCATCTTACGGCCCATGACCTCCTAGAATCATGGTACAGTCATGAAGTCCATCGGAGCAGGATCCACTGGGGGCACTTCACCTTGCTCCTCTGTGATAGGATCCTCCATTGTCCCTGCCGGTGCAAGTGGAATAGCTCTGGGATGCCCTCGTCCCCTACCTCGGGAAGGTGCCCTCCCTCGGCCTCTGCCACGGCCTCGGACAACGGGGGTAGCGACCCCTCCCGAATCTGGAACATCCGATGCACGCGTCCTCACCATCTGTGAGAGAATAGAAGAAGGAGATTTAGTAAACCATCGACTGCACGATAGAATAAGAATAAGGAGAGTTTTCCTAACACCCAATATCCTCCCGAAGATAAGTACAGACGTCTCTGTACCGATACGCAAAACTCTACTAGGTTTGCCCGTGACTTGTGAGACCTACATGAACCTAGAGCTCTGATACCATGTTGTCACGACCCAAAATCCTAACTCAGGTCATGATGGCGCCCAACACCAGGGTCAGGCAAGCCAACACTCAAATCACTAAGAAGTTTCCATATCTAATTAAACATTCCAATGCGTAACAAGTTTTCGAAACTTAAACATTAAATGAAGAGGGTAGTTAGCCAATTTTAACAAATAAAAAAAATAGTCATAATGAAGACATGAGCCGATATATATATATAAACCCGTAAACCAAAATATCTACCACGTCTGTGCCAGGAACTAGTGTCAAAAGTCCTACGGGCATACTAACAGAATATACAAAAGATACAATAGAAATGTCCCACTGTCTGAAAGTAATAGACGGGAATAAACAAAAGAAGACTTCATACCGCTGCTGAGAATCGCCAGGGGAAGCAGCTCACCCTAAAGTCAAGTACAGATATACTCAGGATCGAGCTCCGGCGTGATAACCAGATGCACCAGCCTCAGAACCTGTACAATTAAGTACAGAAGCGTAGCATGAGTACATAATGAAATATGTACCCAGTGAGTATCCAGTCTAATCTCGAAGAAGTAGTGACGAGAGGTCAACTTGATACTTACTAGGGTCAAAATAATACAATTTAAATACAAGATAAAGAGAAATAGCAGTAATGAATAGTAATAATAAGGACAGGAGCAACAATTAGCATTATGTAGTACTTTTACTTAACACCTTTCCATAGCATAAAATCTACCTAGTTTCCTTCTTTTTCACAAAATCAACAGATAAATTACATGGCTTCCCATCAATTATCAAACACATAACAAGTCGTGAACAAGCGGCCGGTACGACGTGAAAAGTAAATGTGCACTGCCGAGGGTCGAACGGCCCGAACCATAGATGCATCTATCTGTCCCGCTCGCGAATCGAACATGCGACGCGGTTAATATAATACTAGGGCTACCCCGCTCGCGAATCATTCATGCGACTCGGGTTCCCGTATAAATACATGATTAACAGAAAATTCCGGATAATTTAGCAGGGAACATACTAACAGGATAAGAATTTAATAATGTCAACTTCAAAGCATAACTTCTTAGGCCTTCACATGTGAGATTCGAGGATATTAGACTACTTAGACCGTATGCAAGATCACAGATATAACACATAAAGCATGCTTATGAGTTCTAAACTACCCGACAAGGCAAAATAGTAGCTACGCACGGGCTCTCATCACTTTGTGCATGTGTAGCCCCCGCAAATAAGGACAAACAACCATTTATAATCACCTTTGGGGACAATTCCCTCTTACAAGGTTAGAAAGAAGACTCACCTCGTGTCGAACCTACTCTCCGGGTCAAGAACGCGCCCGAAACTCCAAACTTGTCATCCAAGGACTCGAAACTAGCCAAATGTTACATAAATATATCAATTATACTCAAAACCATGGAATTCTCCTATTTACTTAGTCATTTAATCCTACTTGAAGAAATCCCAAAATTCATCCCCGGGCCCGCATGCTCGGGTTTCGGAAATCTTCGAAGGAATCACTTACCCATAACCTAGGATTAATATGTGATTTTTGTATGATTTCATGGCTAATTAATGGGTAATTCCCTAAATTTTCATAAAGCCCTAAGTTACTACCCACATCCTTGATTTTCACTAATTAGGTAGTTAATTTGACTAGGAATTCATGCATTGAACTAACATTAGGGTAGAATTCACTTACCTTTCAGTAGCTAGGTCGTGGGGCTCTTTTCCAAGCTCTCAAGGTCTCTAATGGTGGGAAGAAATGGAGAATAATGAAGAATTCCCGTGTTTTAAAGAACTCACTGCCTTCAGTGGTTCCGCACCTGCGGCTCAAGGACCGCACCTGCGGTCTCGCACCTGCGGAACTGGGCTAGGGGGACAAAGCTCGCACCTGCGAGGCTTGGGACCGCAGGAGCGGTCCCGCAACTGCGACTGGGCAACCGCACCTGAGGTCACACCAGATCAGGTGCACCAGCAACTGCTTCAGCTGGTCTTTAGCCTTGTTTGGTGCCCGAGAGGCACCTGGGCCCACCCGAGCCCCCGTCCAAATATTCCAACAAGTCCCAAATCATAATACGGACTCGCTCGAGCCTTCGGAGCACCCAAAATAATGCTAAAACTCAAAATCGTACCTCAAAACCCCTAGAATCAAACTTAGGAACTTTAAGTTTCTTGAATTCACTAACAAAGCGCCGAACCGACCTTTACTACTCGGAATGACCCCAAATTTTGCGACCAAGTCGTGAATGAAATAATAGAACTATTCCCGATCTCAAAATTCCATTTGGACCTCGATAACGCAAAAACACGTCCCAAACCATAATATGAACTTAAGGAAACTCTTATTTTGCTGTTGGGCGCGGAACCGCTCCCGGGTCATCCAAAACCCATTCCGAACATACGCCCAAGTACAAAATCATCATACGAAGCTACCAGAACTGTCGAAACTCGATTCCGAGGTCGTTTACTCAAAATATTGACCGAAGTCAAACTTGGCCTTCAAGGCCAACCTTAAGGAACCAAGTGTTCCTATATCACTCTAAACACTTTCGGATACCGAACCACCCGTCCCTGCAAGTCATAAATCACAATAAGCCGCTATGGGAAGTTTCATTTAGGGGAACGGGGTCCGATAACGCAAAACGACCGGTCGGGTCGTTACAGCTTAAGGTCTGCATCTCCGGTCGCGCATCTGCGCGTATATGTCCGCTTCTGCGGAACTAGTTCTTCTCATCAATTGCCGCTTCTGCGTTAGGCTATCTGCACCTGCGGAGCCGTACCTGCAACGCTCCTTCCACAAGTGCAGTCAACAGGCTTCAGACCTGGGCAGGAATGACATTTCACATTTTCTCAACTCCAAACCCACAAATACACGACCTAGCTCATTTGTAAAATATCTTGGGCACATCTTTTGGCTTTATTTTCAGTCCTTAGACTAGAGAGAACAAGTTTTGGAAGCTAGGGTTCTTGCACACACACTTGGGTCTTGAAGATTTGAAGTTTTTGGTTTAGAATTTCTTACTCATTTATGCCCATTTCCTTGCTTTGTAATGAATATTTAAGTGTGTAGTATTTTTTTCAACACTTGAATCTTGTTTATGGGAATATTCATATTTAAAGTGTGGATTACATATTTTGTTGTGATTATGTATTGAATGATTTTTAATTTATATTGAAGTGAGTTATCATTTCTTTAATTATTCATGTTCTTTAATGTTTCCAAAGGGATTAGCTAACCCTAGGACTCGCTCATTAACTTCGAATTAATTTTGGGAAAGATTATTTGGGGTTGGGATAGACTAATTAACAAGAACTTGAGGTTTTAACCCTCGTTTTATAGATTCTACCTAGGATAGGATTGAACTACTTGTAGCCATTTTCGAGTGTGCTTATTCTCTTAATTGTTTCGGGGATAATTCAATTAGGAAGTCTTGTTAGTCTTCGGAAGAAGCTAATATAGAATTGTTACCCGAGGCTAAGTAACATAAACTCGCTCATATTTGTAAAATCGTGAAAAATATTGGACCGTTACTTGAGTGTAATTCCCGATGCATCCATGCTTGTAGCCATTGATCATCTACTTGCTTTCTAGGTTAGTTTGCATTTTTGCAATTAGTTATAAATCTTTTATCAAAATCAAATTCTAAGTGTTTGGTGTAGCATAACAAGTGATAATTCTCTTACATTTCTAATCTCCTATATATTGTTCTTTGTGGGATTCGACTCCGACTCATAGTTGGGTAAATTATATTGCATGCGATCGTGTCCATTTACTTTTTAGTAGTGGATTTGGACGTCATCAGCTATGATAACCGGGTATAGAGGACCCAGTGTGAAAGGGTAAGTGTAAATACTTAAGAAACCCTCCACGTAGGTGGTGGTTGATTCTTCAGGGGAAGGAACCACTACGAGCTTACCTACCCAGTTGCAGTCCTCTTTAACTTTATCGAGGATGTTGTCCATAATCGTACATACGTACCTCGAGACCGGTTCACATCGACTCGGTACCATGGGCGTATTCTCGACTTGAAGTCAGCCACAGTAGGGCACCCAGTACGGATGTATGATCTCAGAGGAGGTACCTCAATGTTTTCAGAAGGTTTTGAAGAAGAAGGTGCTTCCTTTTGAGGAACAGATTTTGAAGTCTTTGCCATTTTTTATAAGAAACAAGGAAAAGAAATAATTGGTAAGGGAAGCTTTGAGGTTAGTAGTTAGAAAACCAGAAGATGAAGGAGGCGAAATTGTCTTAAAACACAAAAGATATTTTGATTGTAAAAGTTCAAATAGACGGTACAAAGGGTATTTATAGGTTTCTCAAACGGCGGTTCGTTTCCCGAAGTAGCCGACCGTCAACTGACACACACATTTAATGCCTTAGTAACTGGACCGACGGGACATTTCGGTATCCGCTTGTCGCTTACGTCATAATCGGGTGTCTCAATGACCGTTCATCGCTTACGCCATGTCTCATCGAGACGGGATTCAGAAGTTCATATCGTTTCTCGTCATCTTCTCTCTGAGAAACGGGGGGACTATCTATATACGGTCAAAACTAGGCTTGTCCTTTGTGTGAATAATCTAGACAGGAATATGATAGGTTAAGGTTCGACCTCGAATCATATCGAACTGAGGTGCGAGGTTATATTATCAAGGTAGGTTATATCGTCATGCTCGAGACCCCGGGACCAAACAAAATCGAGATCAGGCGAGATCGATGAAAATTTTCCAAGACGAATAACAGAAGGACGAAATATCCGTGATCGGGCACAGATCACGGCGGCGATCTCGACATGTATCAAGGATAGGCCGATTAATTAGCTAAGCATGAGATTTCTTACCTCATATAGAATTGTATCAACAATAGGACTCCCCTTCTATATAAAGGGGGTCTGGTCATTTGTAAAAGACATTACATTTATGCAACATAAAGCAATATAGTGTCACTTTCTAGCTTCTATTATCTTGTTACTCTGTTCATACATCAATTGAAACATCTCTTGGTTCAAAGGTGATCGAACTCGAGGGCCAAGGCTATTCGATTTGTGTGGTTTGCATTTATTCTTTGTCGTTAATTTCAATTTAATCTATTCTCTTAATTTGTATCAAGTTGTATCACGTATCTTTAAAACCGCGTATAAATTCAATTGTTATCAGATTTTAGGGTAAACAACTAGGTAAGTAACCCGTTTACTACCCCGTTTACAAACCAACTTCTTTTGCATATTTCTTTCTGATTTTATTTATTCTGACTAGAGAAAAATATTGTAGTTTTATTGTTGCAGTTGCAGATCTTTCTCTGCAGAAAACTGCTGTAGAAGAGAGGAAAGCTAAATGCAGCAGGAATCAAAAGTCCTCCTTGACTACACTCGGAACGCTATAGCTAGATTGACTTATTTGTAAAGGTGAATTAATGTTGTTTATCCTTTTGCTCTACTGTTTCTTTCTCTTGATGCAACACTTGTGAATGCAGTAGTAGATTACCTTACTCTGAATATTTCATCTTCTGTTGCTTTAATAGTAATTAGTAAATATCGAAAAGGTTAAATAAACCAACTTCTCATTTAAGCAAAGCTACTCTCTATTCTCTTAGCTCTCATATATGTTTTGTCAGAACACTTCCACAGGTTGAAGATGATATAGCTCCTTACCATAACAACAACCCAATAGAATCTCATTAGTGGGGTTCGGAAAGTATAGAGTGTACGCGGAACTTACCCCTGCCCGGAGGGTAGATATTGCTCATTGTAAAGCACAAATTGAAAGTTGGAAAAAAAACTTGACAATAATGGAGTCAAAAGAGCAACAGTTTTTGGAAGAGTGTCGTAATTACAAGGTAACTTTGCATCGAAATTCTCATATTGCATTATCTGATCCTATATTTTATGTTTCAAGACAAGCAAATTTTCAAATGATACTACATTTAATTTCTTGACCTTAAAACTTTGAAAAAGTAAGAAATAATTAAGGAAGATGAGTTGGGATGAGTGGGGAGTGATCACAGGAGATGGCAATTAAATGAAGTTACTGTTAGCTCATTTGTATACTTGCTTGTGCCTCCATATCTCCCCTTTTTAGCTGGTTTCATATAGGTACGAAGCCTCAGGCCGGTTTGGCAAAATCCAATAGCTTTGGCTCAGACCCTATATTTTTGTTAAAAAAATTCATTTAATATAATTTATGCAGATCCCAGTAAATTGCCTCTTTCGAAATTCAGAACCCATAATAAATTCAAAATTCTAGCTCCGCGTCTGATTTCGTAGGAACTCTTTTAAGATGATTTCTTGCACCGGACAAGACTGCTATGTGGATCCATCTTGGACTTGCCAGTATTGGGCACCTCCTGCTGCCAAACTACAGTTTCACATGTGTTTTGGAGAAGCAAATGGCATATCGAGCAAGCTATAGATAACAAGTTTGAATGCTGAGAAAATAGTTATTAGATTGAGTCTTCCACTTTGCAAATGTTTCATCATGCAATATTCTGCCTCAAATTTTTGCCGCAACACATGCTTTCATTACTGCTTTCTAAAATGTAAATATGCTCAAAATCCTAGAAGTAAAGAGATCTTAGATGCAGGAGCGGATGCAATGTGGCAGTGGTTCAATTGAACCAATAACTTTAGATGCAGAGTAAAAATTTAGTTAAACACCGGAATGTAATTAAGAAAACAAAATTTTCTAATCGACAAGTAAATGAAGTATTTAAAGATTACTATCTAAATGTTGTTTCAGGAAGATAGATACAAGTAAAATACTGCTAGTTACTTCCATGAGAAAGAACAGATGATGCTGTAGGACTGCTAACATTCTCCACAGTCCCAACGTGTGTTTTCCCAGTTAGCATATCTATAGCAATTTGAGCTACTTCTGCGAACCAATCATCTTCTGGAAGCACACTGCACATTGAATTTTTTTTTAACCAGTTTAAGTTATATGCATCACGAAGTAAGAAATGACATCACATAAAACGGTAATTACAAATAACTCTATATATAACAATATTAATAGGAACAAATGGTAAATAACGTGCTATAAAAGGTTAAACTACACAATGGTGTAAACTTTTTCGCATTGCGAGTGCTCTTCACTTAAATTCTTCTTTATTACTCTCTCCATCCCAATTTATGCGACAACGTTTGACTGGATTTCGAAGTTTAAGAAAGGAAGATTTTTGAAACTTGCGGTCAAAATAAGATATAGATATAAATTAGGATGGAGAGAGCAGTAACTAATGACTGTGAAATAAGCTTTGTTTTATTTGTTATGGTATACCTGTAAGGATCAATTTTGGTTGCAGCAACTGCTTCAATGGCTCTGCCTATAATGTTTTTGATTACTTGCTGAAGATTTCGAGATAAGTAGCGCCCTTGTGAAGCAAAGAGTATCACAAACTCCATATCTAAATAAAACTGGAGTGGAAAATGGTGTTTCAATTCTCAAGAATACAAGGTACTACGACAACAGAATTTGAGTGAAACTGAAAAGAAAAAAATTTACAGATATGGGAGATTATAAATAATATGACAAAAAAGTCAACTCGGTGCACAAAGCATCATGCATTCACGCAGGATCCGGGGAAGGGCCGCATCCCAAGGGGTTTGAGACAGCCTACCCTAACGCACGCATTAGTGGTTACTTACATGGTTTGAACATGCGACCTATAAGTCACAAAGAGACAACTTTACCGTTGCTCCAAGACTCCCCTTCAAAATAAATATTCTGACAAAAGAAAGAACAAACCTGTTGAAGCCCAAGAGGACCTAAAGGTGTTGGCCCTTGCTCAATCTCTTCCCAAAAGGTTTGATCTTCAGAAAGCCATAGGATAATAGTTTCAGTGAGCCTCATCAAAAGAACAGTAGCAAATCTTTCTCTTCCCACAAACAAGTCCGATGCTATGCCAGCAATTCTAGTCAACTTCCCAAACAGTTCCTGATATACTGGAGATGGAAACCACTCTATCTCTTCTGGATTTCCGTCCATATTTATGTACATGTCCGGACTCAAACGAACACCACCATCTTCCAAGAAAATGAGTTCAAGTGCATGTTGCCTACAAAAGCTGTCACGTAACTGATCAACTAGACGCTGGAGTCTTCGCTTCAGTTCTCTCTGCTCTACAGGACGGGATTGCCTATCTGTACTCCGTTTAGATGTATCATCTGCCTTATTAGGTTGTTGTGAAGATGAAATCTTGGCGACTGCACGAGGGATTAGCTCGTCCGCTAGTAATAATGCATTGGCTAGTAAAGCAATCTGTTCAGATTCTGTCTCAGCCATCCTTACAATTCTATTTACAGATCCTTCAAGATTCTCATTCTCCACTGAACCAGGTAATGCTTTTATTAACATGCTTATGTATGCATTAAACACTTGCATTACACCTTCCAAAGCTTGCTCACACAACTGTAAGCTTTCAAGAGGACTAATGTCCTCGCATAGTTCCTGACAGAATGATCAAGAAGGAGCTTCAGAATATTACATCCTTTAGAAAGATCACTGAAGAGTGTTCAAAATATCAACAGAAACGAACAGAGGCAAAGTGCACAACAGATATCTTTTGGGATAATTACATTTTTTAGCTGCCCTGAAAAAATAATAGCGGGCAAATGTATCTGTTTTGTATATTAAGTATAAATATACATATAACATACATAAATAGACATATAATATACTATATGCATAATCAGTATTATATGTTTTGTTATTTGGGCTACCACCTGTAATGATTTTGGGCCGCCAATGAAAAAAATTCCCACAGTTATTACACCATCCACAGGGAAAAAAAATAAGAATTGGGTATATATGAGAACCAAAGCTAAAAGCAAGAGGTAGTCATTGCTGATAAATGAATCACCTGAACCATTGTGTTGAATCTATGAGCACTGCTTGAGAGCTTTGGCTGGGAGGCAATGACACCAGCAAGAGATGCAGTTCCTAGAGAACGTGAGCCGATTGGTGGATAAGCTAGCGACCAATCATCAGCAGCAGCAATTGCAGCAGTGCACTGCTCAATCCTCTTTATATTGGCAACCAGTGCTTGCTCAACACAGGGCCTAAAGATTTTCAAGAGAACCGGTGAAAGGGCCAACCCACGAGCTTCTAGCAAAGAGCAGTGCCCGAGACTTATGTGAACACTCTCAGCAACAGGTCTTAAGCATCCTGATGCTGCTGGTGAAGCTATCACATGTCTCATAATTACACGAGCAAATTTATCAGTCTGATTGACAGCCCAAGTTACTAGCTCAGACGAATAACAAGGTTCATCATCAAATAAGGTCAAGGAATCACTTGTGGCCTGTGCAATGGTCGAGAATACAAGCTGTGAAAGAGCAGCACTATATGCTACTGCATGTGAAGTACCTGAAGGCCGAAGACCCTGCATATTACCTTGCAATTTCTGCTGGTGAGAACTTAACATCAAGGTATGAGCACGAGGCCCATCACCTAGACGTTTTAGAGCTTGCACCGCAGAGCGAAGCTCAGCAGCACTGACTGAAGACTGGAAAGCAGCTTCTGCTAAGTGTGCTGCTAACTTTTGCTTATGTTCAGTGATAGCTTTCTGCAATGATAATAACGCTGATGGAGTCAATGTCTGTTTACTACGAGAATCCTTTGCCATATGTTCACCTTCATCCAGTACATCCAAAGCTTCATCCACTCTCCTCTCAGCAAGCAGCGCTTCAAGCTTCTCTATAAATTGTCCTAACCAACTCTCAGAATTGGCGGCATCTCTGTCACCAAAATTATAACTATCATCTTGCGTCGAACCCTCAGAGCTAGACAGAGAATCAACATTAATTCCTTCAGCTAAACCATGAACAATTGCAGCTCGAGTAGATAGGAGATTTCTCAAGGCAATAAGCTGTCCTTCTAGATTGGAGATTTCCCTTGATGTGCTGCATATATAAAAAGTATAAGAAACTTCTGCAAGTGATGCACCAACAGCCTAGATACACTGCAAAAGGATGATAGTGGTTGTTTCAGCAGCAGATGAATATTTTACTAGTAACTATAGTTCATCAAGTAGTCACACAGATAACAACAACAACAACAAATCCATCGCAATTCCATAAAGTGGGATCTGGAGAGGGTAGTATGTATACAAACCTTACCTCTACCTTGTGAAGGTAGAGAGGAAGTAGTCACTAAGATGGAAACTGAAAAACCAAATAAATTTTATGCTTACTGGTATTTATTCCATACAAAAAATGTTGCACCTTCACCGGCAAAACCTTGCCATATTGAATCAACATGAATAATGAATGCACATTTAAGACAAAGTTTAGTTCTTGGCAGAGATATGTGAATAGCTTCCAGTAAAGCTCAATGAACATCACTACAAGCAACGCTCTAAATTCTTTTTTCAATATAAAGTTCATTTTATCCTTTTTAATCAGTTGCCTTTTTATTAGTACTCCCTCTATTTCAAAAATATTATCTTAGTTTGACTTGGTACATACTTTAATAAGGAATGAAAGACTTTCTTAAATAAGCCATACTATTTGTGTGGCCGTAAAACTTTTGAACCTTGTGATCTAAAACCATACATAACATTTGTGTGGCTATAAAAGATTCTTATTAAGGAAATATTAAAACGTGTCAATCTTTTTGAAATGGACTAATAATTTGAATAATCACATTTAATCATTCTATGGGCACTTGGGCAGAGTTTACTTACCGTATGAAAGCAGCGTAATTGGCATAAACACTTTTCCGCATTTCCTCTGCGGAAGCCTTCTTCAAATCCACAAGGTAACGACATAAATGCCTTATTTCCTATAAAAAATTCCAACGAATTTCTTTACCTTATACATTTGTTTTCAGCAAAATAAAGCTACTAGTTTATATAGGTTGAAGGCTAGCGTAGTCATTATTATTTGACTACGAAATAAATAAATAAATAAATAAATAAATAAAGCTTACAAATTCTCAAGTAAGCATATGAATAATCGTAGCTTCACTTTTCAACAAAAAGATGTCAACAAATTTCATACTCATAAGAAAATAGACTAATAACATTACTGAAACTTCAAAATAGAAACACTCCTAGAAACGAAATAAACTTTCTCTTTCAGACCGTGATCGACAATTGTAAATTCTAATTTCCTATAACAATCACGTTATAGAAAGCTAATCCTTTATGAGAAGCCTCTATAAAGCATATATCGCGAGGAGCTGGATAGAAAAAAATAGTTCCTCTCCGTGATAGTAGCCTCTATTTCTCGATTACTCTGCAAGTTAAAAAAGGACTTCCAATGCTTTTTGAAGCCAAATAAGGGCATAGATGAGCTTGGCCCCTTTATTGACAATGGTCTTTCCAAGCAAGATGCACTTCTTTGGTGCATCTATTAAGTACATCTACAAGAGGATGAAACTATTTATGATTACGTCATTATATTAGTCAACTAATCTGAATTCGTGCAGAAAAATTCTCTGCTCTCAAAGTGCGAACTCCATTTTCAAGGCTCGAACCTCGGTAGAAATTCATACCACATAATTGGTACGAATAAACGTGCATGAATATGCATGGGCCTATAATAATGCAGAGAAGTTAATAATTAATTACCTTTTCGCTCATGTGACGGCATCGATTGGTAACATAGGATTCAGGATCATATCCAGAACCTTTAAAGACTTTGAGCTTATCGCTAAGTGATAGATCTTTCTCCTCAAAATCTATTGAATCTCCTATACTTGATGAGAACGAACCCCCATCCATCTTATGTCTCCTTCTCTCTGTATTTTTATGCGAATTACACACATGCAAAAGAAAAGAAAATAAAAAGAGAGATGAATACGTGATTAATTTAGGAGGTTTGCCTTATCACTGGATCACGGTTGACTCGCTCCTAATTACCTTCTTTTCGCTATTTATTTATTTTTTTTTTTAACAGGGAAAGACATATTTTTACTCTTTCTGTATCCAAATCATAAGAATAATATTAGATTTTTACCCGGCCATATATTATAGACTTATTTACTATCACTAAAGATGTTTTAAATTAATTACATTTAAATTCTATAAATTTACCAATTATATCTAAATTAGTAATAAATAAGAATCATTTCCCTAATATTAGGGCTTTTAATTGGTATACGAATCCCATCCCTCTTTCTTCACATCTCTCTCTATGTTATTTCCACAACCTTTATTCTCAAGCCAGTGGCTTTTACCCTTATTCTCACTCATACCCTTATTCATTTGAGCTGCTAAGTTGTTGCTTTCACCCTCTTTATCTTTTTTACGGGGGTCATTATTGTTAGGACCGAAAAAAGTCAGGTGTCTTGCGGAAGCTAGCAAAGCAAACCTTGAACGATGAGAAATCAGACAACAAACGAAAATCTACCAAAAGACATACAAACATTTGACATGGTTCGGTCAATTGACCTATGTCCATTGCGGAGATGAGCAATCCACTATATAAAAGAGAGTACAAAATATCGAGAGAACAACATCACGAAGAGGCAAACACAAGTGACACACACTAACCACTTGTCCCGTAAAGTTCTCCCCCTAAACACCACTCTCAAACCCATATGGCTATATTGTAAATGTTATTGAATGAGAAGGAAGTATCTTCAATTTATAGAAGTCCAAACTTTTTCCTATAAGAAAATAGATTAGCCAAATATGGAAGAATTATAATTTCTTTCTACAAGAAGGAAAACTCAATTATGATAAATATGTTGTCTTTTCCTTCAAGAGAAAAGAAAATCAAATATGATAAGAAATCAGGACAACCCCTAACAAACATCCGGCTTAGCACTTCTTCAGCTAAAATCAACAGGCTAGGTTTGGAACCCTTGTCGCAGCCCTCGAGAAGACAGAAGGTGGGTAGCGAGGAAGAAATCCAATAGCCTGCTCACGATTCAACTTCCTATTCAAGTGAATCCGCCTCGAGCGAGCCAGGTCTGGGATCTTTCGCATTCTGGTACTTTCTCTCTGTACGCATCTTCTTGTGATATTGAGTCGTCCGATTTCCGGGCCATTATTCCATTTTTCTCAAATTCTCTGTTTGTCAATAAACCATCATATTCAGTTTTTACTGAACATTCTTTATTCCTATTTAACATATTTTCCTCCCTCCCCTTTCTTATTGAACAGAGGGTAATGGATAATGAAGTGAAAAAAGTGAAGGCTTTTCCAAAGATTATGCAGGTGCTTTTGCTTCGGTACTTATTTTTTGTGTCACGTTTTAACTTATACTTGCTTTGTAAAAAAAATTGTATTCGTACCCGATTTTGCACATAACTTCAGCATGTGGAGCTGAAGTAACAAAGGCAATCACACAAAACTTCAGCATTCTGGTAGACGGGCCTGAAGTAGCTTGCGAACTTCACCTCTAGTAAATGGGGCAGCTCTAGAGCTGAAGTTTTTGTCTTTGTAAATGGAGTGGGCTGAAGTTCCCCAGTTATAAAGACAAAAACTTCAGCATATGGGCTGAAATTTTATCTTTTGTAAATGGGGAACTTCAGCATACGGGGCTGAAGTTCCTAAGTTATAAAGACAACAACTTCAGCATACGGGGCTGAAGTTCCCCAGTTTACAAAGACAAAACTTCAGCCTGAAATTGTTGTTTTTATAACTTGGATTTGTCTTTGTAACTGGGGAACTTCAGCCCCGTATGCTGAAGTTTTGTCTTTATAACTGGCGAACTTAAGTTTAACTGGTGAACTTCAGCTCAGCGAGGGAAAGGGGAGCTAAAGTTATTTAAAAAGTGGGTACAAATTAAAAAAATTTTAAAAACGAGTATAAATTAAATGGGGACGACCAAATAGGGTGCCCTGTGCAATTTTTACGATTATGCATTTCTATATGAAACCTGTTCTTTCACGTCCTCAACATGAATTCTATAAGGTATAATGGCCAGATTTTGTAATTCTTCAGTTTTGAGTTAGATTTGGACGTACATCGTACTCCTATTTTCATGTGGGCACTAGTAGGAGTCAATAAAATTTATTTATATTCCTGTGTCCGACAGAATGATTTACAGAGATTTCATTTTCTTGAAAAATTTTAGTCTACGAAAAAAGAGGTTAATTTCCTGTAGAAATAAGGATAATCCTCAATCGAAAGGGGAATCCATAAATTTTGAGTGTTATACAATGATTAAGATAATATACTCGATTAAGAGTCTACTATTGGCTATGAGAATTTTTGTATTTTTTTTTTCAAGAAAAGAGCACGAACCATTCTGGTGTTGGAAGATGGAAGTGTGGTAGACGTTCTTATTTTCTTGGTGCAAAACATCATTACATGGCCGCCTTTGCCAGTTCTCATTCGAAAGAGCATTCATATTTTTGTTACATAAACTATGTTGTTTCACCGCGTAATATGATCTCATTTTAAAATGTTTAATTTGCAAACATTGTATCATTGTCTCATTTCTAGGTACGAGACCATAATTGTTTGAATGTTGTTATCCAAGTAAATTCTAAAGTACATCATTATTCAAGATCCAAGATGAGGACTTATCCAAGAGTAGTTAATTAGCACATAACCAAAATATATGAAATAAACGACTACAGAGCAATTATGAAAATTTAATCACAAATTATCATGATATGATTAAGAAACAACTAGTTGAAGAGATTCACAATCAACTGAAGTGACACTCCGTCTCAGGTGAAAGCAAAAAAACAGAGAAAAGCTATATTTAAACTATGCCAATTTTCGGAGAAGTATTTGATTAGTACCTTTGAAAGGTATAGAGAGTAGACTATTGTTGCTCTCAAACACATATGCAATTATATGTGGTCGACAAGTAATATATGATTGTAAATCCAAATATCGTACCTAAAGGAACTTGTGATTAACTATCAACTAAATTAAACTAAGATAATTTATCTATTCAAGCAATTTTCTAAAGTATGATTAATTAACTACAACTAATCTAGAGTAGCAAACAAAGAGATTAAAGGAGCAAGTTGGCGAAATTACACACGAATTCAATGAGATCCGATATTCTAGAGTTATGGGTTAGCTAACAATCTCGTTGAGTCTTCCACTTAAATTTTCTAATTAATTTATCTAATTTATTGGTTGATAGGGTTAATATTGCTCGTAGCGTTCTCCCGAAGTACTACTTGTCTATTCAATCTAACATAATGCCTATATTCCTATAGAATTAGGATTAACAAGAACGCATTAATAATTCTCGTATATTAGCCAAGCAAGGCTATTAGGTAAATTCCTATCCTAACCGCAAATCCGTTTCCGATGCTCAAGTTCAAGATCTTACTCTACTCAATCTTATATGCAATCTAGAATTCCCTCTCCCGAGTTCAATCCTAGATTCATAGATAGTATTCAATTGTTGATCAAGCAATCAAATAATTAAGAGCAAGATTGAATAAATAAATCAATAGATAAAATAATAAAAACAATTCAAGCTTCAAACTACAACGTTAATGTACCACCCAAAGCTCTAGAACTTATAAACTATGAAACTAAAAGAAGAGAAGAGAAGAAAAACTAGTTAGAGCCTACTCCAATCGTGGTGTGTGTTCCTTCACGTGAATTCTCCTTCAAAGTATCTTAGATATACTCCAACTTAAGTTTAGAGCCCCTTTTATACAAGTTGAAATATGTAGGACCGAAATAACCTTGTCCCGAGCGAACTAGAAAAAGTCTCGCAGGCAGGGTCCAAGTCACCGTCTCACGCTGGCTCTGGCGTCGGAGGCAGTGAGCGATTTACAATTTTGCTTGCTTTCTACTCCGTTATTCGCTTGAATTGGATTTCCCTTTTTTAGTGTCCTACACTTTGTGGGGGAGGGGGGGGGCGCAAACACCAGAGAGTGTCCCCTTTTGTCTTTTTTGTTTATTTTCTTTCTTCTTTTCTTTAGCATTTTATTTAATTTTTGGCAAACACCAAAGAGTGTCCCCTTTTGTCTTTTTTGTTTATTTTCTTTCTTCTTTTCTTTAGCATTTTATTTAATTTTTGGCAAACACCAAAGAGTGTCCCCTTTTGTCTTTTTTGTTTATTTTCTTTCTTCTTTTCTTTAGCATTTTATTTAATTTTTGGCAAACACCAAAGAGTGTCCCCTTTTGTCTTTTTTGTTTATTTTCTTTCTTCTTTTCTTTAGCATTTTATTTAATTTTTCTCCAAACTTTATTTTCACACCGCTAATATTAAGGGATTCCACATAACGCTCTCTAGGTCAGGGACTTACGACTGGAGACGACAAAAGAGAGACCCAACTTCGATTACTTTCATGGCCAATTTGGCCGGTGGCCAGCCACCCACTGTGGCTGGGCTGCCTCCCCCACCACCCCCTAACTTACCCCAGCCCACAACACATCGCAACCCATGGATTATGCCAAAGCTTTAAAACCTACGATGATCAACACGAACA
>MDKI01230494.1:0-16943 GCA_005239505.1 Nicotiana paniculata
GTATAAGTGTGTCAGCACTCGAATTGCAGGTATGATGCGCGGTCGAGGGAAGCTTTATGGTAATTGTATATAAGTGTGTCAGCACTCAAATCGTAGGTTTGATTCACGATCAAGGGAAGCTTTATGGAAATTGTACATAAATGTGTCAGCACCCGAGTCGCAAGTATGATTCGCGAGTGGGGGAAGATTTACGTCTATTTAGTGTCTAGATATTTCCTTATGACTCCGGCCGGTTCTCTTACCCTTGTGTGCACTTGGCTATTTTGTACTGTTTCCATTGATATTGACTTGACAGATATTTGGGGGAAATAGGAAAGTGTACATTGTTGCTTATTTTCAGTAGTTTCCTGGATTTCTGTATTTGATAGGTATCTGCTTCTTACTGTCTCACATGTCTACTGCATTTCGTGATATATTATTTTGCATTATTACTATAGGACCTTAGTGAGTGTCATGTCGACCTCTTGTCACTACCTCTTCAAGGGTAGGTGGGATACTCACTGGGTACATATAAATTTATGTACTCATGCTGTACTTCTATACTTAATTGTACAGGTTCTGAGGCTAGTGCTTCTGGTTACCCGACCGGAGCTTGACGTATATTCTGGACCTGACTCCATGGTAGCTACCTCCCTTGGCGATTCTCAGTAGTGCTATGGAGTCATCTTTTGTTCATTTCTGTCTATTTCTCTCAGACAGCAGTATACTTTGTATAATCTTTTGTATATACTACTAGTTCACCTGTTGACTCGTGACACTGGTTCCTGGCACGCACATAGTAGACTCTTTATTTTGGGACTGTATATATTGGATCATGATCATTGTTACTGTATTTACTTGAGTTGGTTAGTGTTTTCATTTTTATTTAAATGATCTAAGCTTAAAATTTTAGGAATATGTGGGGTTAGTATGTTAAATAAGGAAAACCTCTCTAGTAAATAACTGTTGGCTTGCCTGACTCCGGTGTTGGGCGCCATCACGAGCTATGTTGGATTTTGGGTCGTGACAAAGCGTATCAAGAACAACTTCATACAAGGTGAATATAAGAACCTAAGAACCCTAAAAGGTCAACCTTCTACAAATAAGTCCGAGCACACACTCGTCACCTCGCGTACACGGACTACAATCAACATAGAAGAATCAAATCCTAAGGGGTACTCCCCCCCCACAAGGTTAGGTGATGTGCCGGAGAATTTCGGCACATTTAATACCAAATTGCTTAGGTTATAGCTTGTTTCAAGAGCATTTACTTTTTTTACTTATAGAATTATGATGTTTTGCAGTACATGAGGCTTAAACACTCAAGAACATGGAAAAGAGATCAAAGGAGATAAAAAGTGAAGAAATTAACACTATGCGATCGCATATTTGATAAGAGGATGTCGCAGAACTAACATGCGAATCGCATAATGCACCAGGGGATCGCAGACCTCAACAGAAAGATCGTCCAAATTCAAGAGCAAGAATGCGGTCGATTATACGACTGTATAATTCACATGCGAGCCGCAAAGTTCACCGCAGAATCCCGTGTGCCTGATGCTGCCTCAAGAATGCGATGCCAATCTGCGGTCGCATACCAACAATGTGAACTGCAGATCAACAATGCGAACCGCATATCAGTAATGTGGTGACGACCTGGAAACTAGGGTTTTGAAACGTGAACGCAGAGTTGAATTAAAGGGGTATTTTTTCCCCCTTTTTGGCCTTGATTTTTGGCCCACTATAAATAGATTTATTAGGGTTTTGTGGGTCATTCTTGTCTAGTCTTTAAGGAACATCACCCTATTGAATATTCTTCTCCTTTTTGGAAGCATTAGAGCAAGAAATCCTTGGGTTTGTAAGCGTTTATGACATTTATTATTCCTAGCTTTTTGTCAATTACTATGTGTAGCTAGCCTTAAATACTAAGGTTGTGGACCCTAAATGGGTGTTATGTAGTTGAGTATTTTCCATTGAATATATGCATAATGGGTTGTTGATATTTATTTACTCTTCATTTCATAATTATTGTTAGTGGTTGCAAACATTAACCTATGCCATAAATTCTTTCTTAGTTTGGAAAAGTGGGTTAGACTTGGTAAGAGTAAATATCAATAACTCAAAGCTTTAAACCTTGTTTAATAGAATCACTTAGGAATAAGTTGATTTTATTTGGCAACAAGATATTTGGGTTTTAGTGCAACTCTTTTATATTTGGGAAAATTATAAAGAGGAAGTTCTACCCTATTATTGGAAAATATTGGGTAGACATGTAGAATCGATTGCATATTAAGAACTTCCCATTAAAAATATATCATATTAATATCCATTTGCATTACACTTCATAAAAGGGGACACAACCTTGGTCTACTTAATCATACTAATCACAACTTCAATTAAGTCTCACTGACACTACATTTACTAGATTATTACACAACAAATCGTCAATATTCCCGTTCACTAATGGAATGGAACTATGATTTGAGTTAAGAATCACACTATCAAAGTATTATTTTCACACATATTACCTGTGGGATTCGATCCCAACCTTGTTGGGTTATTATATTTGACTTCGACCGCTTTACACTATTATAAAGTGTAATTTGAGCGTATCAAAATTTGGCGCCGTTGCCAGGGAATATAGTATGGAAATTACTAGTTAGTGTGTACTTCACTTTATATTTGTTCTATTCCATCACAAGTTGCTTGTTTTGTATTGGTGCCCTAGGTCACAATGGCCGAGTTGTATGGATAAGAGGAAAATCTTTTCGCCGATATTGAGGAATACATCGACGACTCCAATGCCATCCTTCCACCGGCAGTTGTTGCATCGACATTTAAAGTGGGCCATGGAATGCTACTGATGCTTAAGGCAGAAGGATTATTTCACAACTCAACTGATGATGATCCTACGCAACACCTAAGGAACTTGGGTGTGTGCGCCATACACAAACAGACCAATGTGTCGGATGACACTTTGAGGTTGCGGGTGTTCAAGTACTCCTTAGCGGGAGAGGCAAGGAAGTGGCTCCTCAATTTACCCCCTCACGCCATCCCTACATGGCTTGAGCTTGTTCGAGCCTTTTTGTCAAAGTGGTTCCCGGATAGCAAGAAACCTGAGCTTAGAGACAAAATATTTAAGTTCAAACAAATGCCGGGGGAGCACTTACATGAAGCGTGGGACCGTTTCAAGCTGTATCTTGTGAGATCACCAAACCATGGGTTCCCGAAAACATTTTGATGGAGAAATTTAACATAGGTCTAGACCCGCTCTCCCAGTCAATTGCAAAGAATGCCGCGGATGGGTCTTTCATGGACAAGTCATTTGCTAGGATTACTCAAATCTTAGACAAGATGGCTAAGCACAATCAAGCATGGCATTCGGAAGATTCGAGTGGGAGAATTTCTTATGGCACTCCTTCTCTTGCTAACATCATCAAGGAGAATCAAGAAAGAGACCAAGTGATTGCAGGTCTTGCCACTAATGTTGATGTACTGACAAAGATGCTCAAGGAAAATAAAATGAAGAAAGTGCATATGGTGGAAGACATGCAATCAATGGGTAATCAAGAGTGGGAAGAAGCAAATTATGTTCAAAACGTTCAAGGTGGTTACCGCCAACAAAAATATTGGAGGCCAAACCCGCAAGGGCAAGGCCAACAAAATTGGCGCAATGATCAAGGTGGCCAAGGATCTTGGAACAACAACAACAATTATCCTAATAGAAGCTCCAACCCTTATGTAGCACCGCGAGGGCAGTATCCCAACTCTTCACAATACAAAGAGGGGTCGTCAAGTGAATAAAAAATGGAAGGGATTCTAGAGCGGATTCTGCAAAATCAAGAGAAAAATGATGCAACAATGAGGAATATGTCCGAGGTGGTGGGTTCACACACCGCTTCAATTCAAAAACTTGAATTTCAAATGAGAGATCTATCAAGAGAGCAAACTCCCAAGATAAAAGGCACACTTCCAAGTGACATGGTGGTCAACCCAAAAAGCGGCCCAGGGGGGTCGATATCTCATTGCATGGCCATCACAACGAGAAGTGGTAAGGTGATTCAAGACAAAAGTGAGAAAGTGATTGATGACGAGAACAATGATCAAGGAGAGGAAGCACGGAGTGAGTTGCCGGTAGTAGTGGAAGTTGAGGAAACCCCCTAGAGGATGAGGTTCAAGGAGAGAGAAAAGGAAAGGCCGTAGAAAAGGCTAAGGAGACCCCAAAAGCTCCTCCACCAATTCCTAGGCCCAACCCTCCGTTTCCTCAAAGGCTTGCACGAAGAGTGGATGACGGGAAGTTTGAAATATTCTATGACATCTTGAAGCAATTGTCGGTGAACATTCAATTCTTGGAAGCTTTCCAAGAAATGCCGGGGTTTGCCAAGTACTTGAAGGAGCTGATGACAAAGAAGAGAATGACAAAGAATGCGGTGGTAAATTTGACTCACAGGGTTAGTTCAATAATTGCTACATTAACCGTGGAGAAGAATGGAGACCCGGGAGATTTTACTATCCCATGCACCATTGGATTGAGAAATTTTGCTAGAGCACTTTGTGACAACGGTGCTAGTATAAATTTGATGCCTCTTGCTATTTACAAGCAAGCATAACTGGGATTGCAAAGACCAACTAGCATGCGTTTGCAAATGGCCGATCGAACCATAAAGAAACCCTTGGGCATTGTTGATGATGTTCTAGTGAAGGTGGGGAAGTTCCTTCTCCCGTACGACTTTGTTATCTTGGACTGTGTGGTGGATAAGGATATTCCTATCATTTTAGGAAGACCATTCCTCGCAACTGGAAAAGCATTAATGGATTCGGAAAGACATGAAATCAAATTCCGAGTGAATAATGAAGAAGTTACATTCCAAGAAAGAAAGGGGTTGAAACTGCCAAGCGCATATGAGGGGATCTCGGTGATTGATGTTGTTGATGAGGTGGAAGATGCCGTTGTGATGAAAATGGAAGAAGAGGGCCTCAACGAGGCATTGTCGGCAATTTTGGTAAATTTTGATGATGAAAACATCGAGGGTTTTTCGGAGATAGTCAATGCATTGGAAGGGCGTGGGTCCTATACATATGCACAAAAGAAGCTTTCCCTCGACCTACAAAATCGAATGACACCGCCAGGAAAGCCTTCAATCATGGAACCACCACAACTTGAGCTCAAACCACTCCCATCGCACTTGAGGTATAAATTTCTTGGCTCTAATGATAGTTTACGCGTAATCGTGTCTTCTTTGTTGAATGATGTGCAGGTTGATACATTGCTAAATGTCTTGCGGGAGCACCGACAAGCGATTGGATGGACAATAGCGGACATCCGAGGAACTCCCGCCGGAATATGTGAACACAAAATCCAACTCGAAGAAGGGAGCAAATCAAGCATAGAGCATCAAAGAAGATTAAATCCCTCTATGCAAGAGGTAGTCAAGAAGGAGATAATCAAATGGTTGGACGCCGGGGTTTTATACCCCATTGCGGATAGTCCGTGGGTCAGT
This sequence comes from Nicotiana paniculata, assembly GCA_005239505.1. NCBI lineage: Eukaryota > Viridiplantae > Streptophyta > Magnoliopsida > Solanales > Solanaceae > Nicotiana > Nicotiana paniculata. Next base: position 5,481 of record MDKI01230494.1, read on the forward strand.
CCAGTGAAATGTGTGAGAAAGGAGGCATGACGGTGATCCACAACGAAAAGAATGAACTTATCCCTACGCGGACGGTCGCCGGATGGAGAGTGTGCATGGACTACCGGAAGCTTAACAATGCTACTTGCAAGGATCATTTCCCTATACTTTTTATTGATCAAATACTCGATCGGCTAGCGGGAAGATCCTTATATTGCTTCCTTGATGGATATTCCGGCTACAACCAAATCAACATAGCTTTGGAAGATCAAGAGAAAACAACATTCACTTGCCCGTACGACACCTTTGTTTTTAGTCGGATGCCTTTTGGGTTGTGCAATGCTCCGGCCACGTTTCAACAATGTATGATATCCATATTCTCCGATATGGTGGAGGATTTCTTGGAAGTCCTTATGGATGATTTCTCGGTGGTTGGTGATTCTTTTGAGCATTGCCTTGACAACCTCCGACAAGTACTAAAACGGTGTGAAGAAACCAATCTTGTGCGCAATTGGGAAAAATGTCACTTCATGGTTGATGAAGGGATTGTGTTGGGGCGCAAAATTTTGAGAAAGGGCATTGAGTCGATCGGGCGACGGTTGAGGTCATATCCAAACTCCCTCCTTCAATTTCGGTGAAAGGCATCCGAAGCTTTCTTGGTCATGCCGGCTTCTATCGGCGCTTCATCAAGGACCTTTTAAAAATTGCAAACCCTATGTGCAAACTCCTTGAGAAAGACGCCAAGTTCTTGTCCAATGATGAATGCCTCAAAGCATTTGAGGAGCTTAAGGAAAAGCTCACCACGGCCCCTATTATTGTCACACCGGATTGGTCTCACTCATTCGAGCTTATGTGTGACGCTAGTGGTGTAGCTATTGGATCGGTTTTGGGTCAAAGGAACAACAAGGTTCTTCATCCCATCTACTATGCAAGCAAAACTCTCAACGGTGCCCAAATGAACTACATAGCGACAGAGCAAGAACTCCTTGCTATTGTCTATGCTTTTGAGAAATTCCGGGCCTATCTTTTGGGATCCAAAGTGATAGTCTTTACAGATCACGCTGTTCTTCGCTATCTCATGGCGAAGAAAGATGCTAAGACAAGGTTAATCCGATGGGTCCTTCTATTGCAAGAATTTGACTTTGAGGTCAAAGACCAGAAGGGCATAGAAAATCAAGTTGCGGACCATCTCTCTTGAATTGAAGAAGAAGGGCGCACGACAGATGACTCAGATATTGATGATGCTTTCCCTGATGAGCATATTCTGGCATTATCTTCTTCTTTAGCTCCTTGGTATGCCAATATTGCAAATTATGTGGTGAGTGAGCTGATCCCGGATGGCCTGGAGTCATACCAGAAGAAGAAATTTTTGAGGGACTGCCGTCAATACTATTGGGAGGAGCCATTTATGTTCCGCATTTGTGCGGACAACATTATTAGAAGATGTGTCCCAGAAGAAGAAGTGATGCCTATTCTAGAGGCATGTCATGACTCACCCACGGGGGGTCATCATGGAGGGAACCGGACGACGGTGAAAGTGCTTGAATGTGGATACTATTGGCCAACTCTCTATCAGGATGCGAATCAAATGTTCAAATCTTGTGACCAATGCCAACGAAAAGGGTCAATTTCCAAGAGGCATGAAATGCCAATGAACTTTGTGTTGGAGGTTGAAATTTTTGACGTATGGGGCATCGATTTTATTGTGTCGTTTGTAAGTTCTTGTGGGATGAAGTACATTCTTGTAGCCGTGAACTATGTGTCCAAGTGGGTTGAAGCCGTTTCCTTTCCAAACAATGAAGCTAGGAGTGTAACCGCGTTCTTGAAAAGAAACATATTCACACAGTTCGGCACTCCTAGAGCAATTCTCAGTGACGGTGGTTCTCATTTTTGCAACAGGGAGTTCAATGGCCTATTAGAGAAGTATGGTGTGAAGCACATGGTGACGACACCCTATCCTCCCCAATCGAGTGGTCAAGTTAAAGTCTCCAACAGAGAGATAAGGAATATCCTAGCAAAAACAGTTAATGCCAACCGGACCGACTGGTCAAGGAAGCTGGATGATGCATTATGGGCCTACCGGACCGCATACAAAACTCCTATAGGTACCTCTCCGTATAGGCTAGCGTTCGGAAAAGCATGTCATCTACCCGTGGAGATTGAGCACAAAGCCATGAGGGCACTCAAGAAATTGAACCTGGACTGGAATGAAGCTTCTAATTTGAGGCTCCATCAACTCAATGAAATGGAGGAATTCCGTTTCCACGCTTATGAGAGCGCAACTATGTATAAATAGAGAATGAAGGTGGTCCACGACAAGAAGATCCTAAAACGGGAGTTCCATACGGGTGACTTGGTGTTACTATTCAATTCCCGACTCAAACTCTTCCCGGGCAAACTCAAATCTAAATGGTCTGGACCTTTCCAAGTGGTGAATGTCTCTCCTTTTGGTGCTATGGAACTAGCGACTGAGGACGGACTTCGTACGTTAAAAGTAAACGGCCAATGCATCAAACACTACTTGGGTACCGATGATGAGAGGCATGTGGTAGAGAAATTAACTTTGAAGGATGGTTTTTGTCCTACTAATGAATGACTCCAAGGGAGTACCAACCTCGTCGTGCCGCGACGTTAAATCAAGTTCTTTGTGGGAGGCAACCCATGTGTGGTAACATTTTCTGTTTATCTCTTTTTCATCTTAAAAAAAATGCATTTGGCCAGTCTGCGACGCATATGCTATCGCATTTCTTGTATGCGGTTCGCATTATGGTCGCAAATATCAGCAGTGTGCTTGGAAATTGTTCGTGACGAAAATGTGATATCAAGGTATACTATGCGAAACACATGTCTTGTATGCGATCACATAAGTTCACCTCATTTCAAACTTGGTAAGCCAGTGACTAATGCACCGCATGCTGAAGATGCGATCGCACACTTCCTTATGCGATCCTCCCCCCCCCCATCGCATTTTGCCCCAGGTAAGTCCTAAATGCTCTCTCTCTCACGTCTTCCCGCTTAAAACAAAAACAAGGAAAAAAAAAGGGAAAAAAGGGAAAAGATAAAACGAAAAGGAAAAAGACCTAGATCGGGCAAAACACAAATCGAAAGAGCAAAGAACCTTATTTTGCGGATCCACTTGTCTTCTACATCTATTCATCTGGTATGTCCCTCTCTCCCCTCTTCTTGTGTTTTATTTCATTTTGAATCATGGATTCCGTAGTATCATTGTTGTGCTGAGGTGAAATCGTAAAGGAGAGGGGGAAGGGTAGAAATTTTGATTGGTAATTGGGCCTGGGAGGTTGTTAATTTTGAAAATCTGCCATTTTTAGGGCTAGAATGATGTACTTGAAGGATTTGCAGATCGCATTTCTAAAATTCGGAAAGCATCTGTGTCGCAAATCCTGCCTTAGGCCCATTGGGAACAAAGATATATGCAATCGCATAGTCAATTTGCGGTTCGCAGATGTGTCACACCCTTCAACAGAATGTTTCCCCAACCTACCTCCCCGTTTGCGACCTTTTTGCGATCGCATAATCACCTTTGCGGTGACTTATGCAATCGCATATTTGTTTCCATTGTTCCCATCCACTTCTGCGCTGCATATGCGAACCGCATAGTGGTTATGCGATCGCATATGCTATCACACTAGTGCTCCTGTTTAACTATGTTCGCTTATGCGACTGGTTTGCGATTCGCATTGTGGTTATGCGATCACATACCTCGTCGCATAGGCCAAATTTTCTATCTTTTTGTCATCTTTTCGTGATTTGTTTTTATTTTGTCCGCCCGTGCACTCACACGTAGTTTCTCTGTGCAGCAATGCCTCGTAAGCATACAATCACTAAGAGAGCCTCCACAAGTAGGCATGTACCTCCACCCAAGCGTGCACGTCAGGCACCTCCATCGGATATTGTCGAAAGTCCCTCACAATCTGATGAGGGGGGTAGTGAACCAGAGGTGAACTTGGAAGCTGAGGTACGGAGGAAATAAGGGGATGATTACCAGCTCCGCTTTCCACTGCCCCTATCTAGGGAGTTGTACCGGGAGGGTCTGACCACAAGAAATATCTTGCCCGAGAAAAGGCTCAGTCTCAACAGCCTAAAAGAGCAATATCCCCATATTCTATAGAACATCCGAACAAGAAAATGGGACTGCTTCTAGGAATTCCCATCATAAGAGGAACAAAACTTTTAGTGAGCAGTGTTCGTCAGGGGGGTTGAAGTGGAGTGTCACCAGGCCGCAATCCATGCTAGGTATTTTTCAATATCGCGCCCAAACACGAAAGAATACGAGGCCAAACTAGCCAACAAAGATGGAGAGCGTGCTTGGGTCGCCTTTGTTATTGCAAAAGGTACTCCGGCCTGGATTTCTCCTAACACAAGATTTACAAAGAAGATCTTTCAAGAGAAGAAAGATTCTGGCTTGATTTTGTTGTATCCCGTCTGATTCCCACTAGAAATGAAACACATATAAGCATTGAGAAGGCCATTCTCATTGCTTGCATTATATCCGGGATCAATGTCGATATGACCGACATTATTTTTCAAGAGATTGGGGTCCGCGTTTGGCAGAAGAAGACCTCATTTCCATTCCCCTGCCTCATCACTTCACTGTGCTGAGCTGCTGAAGTCCCTCTTATGCCTTCATGTGAAAAGGCAGCCAAGATTGACAAGGATATTGACATCATCCGTATCAGTGATGCGGGGCCCAGGGCAGCAGCTTCTCCTTCAGTCATCCCAATGCCTACCCCTACAAATGCAGCGCCCTCAGAGCCCCAGCCTTCTATAGCAGAGCCATCCACCACTGCCTCACAACCTAGTGCCCGTCCTGGCACCCTCTCAGCCATTCCGATGCCTGTCCTCTCCCAGCTTGGTCTCCTAGGTCTGCATACCAATGCTAAGGTAGACAAGCTCCTAAGAGAACTTCCTACTCTGATCAGACATGACCTCAACCCCATTCAATCTTCAGTAACTGCCCTTGAGTGTCGCCTTCAAGGTCTTGAGGCACTAATTGAAAAGGTTGAGCGAGGTGAGGTTAGACATTTGCCATAGCTCCGGACCGGTGTCTCCACTTTGCAGAAGGAGCTCCACCGACTGCAGCACTTGGAGTTTGACTTTTCATCCCTTCTGCCCAAGGAAGGGGAACAGAGAGTTGGTACCTCCGAGCCAGGGCTAGGCTTTGATTTCTCCGCGCTGATGACAGCCCAGGCCGCACCCATTATCCCTCCACCTTCAGCTCCTCCCGCACCTGTTGCTATACCTTCAGGAGAGTAGTCCGTACATTCTTCAGAGTCCGAGGACGAGTCATCTGAGGAGGACTCCTCTTCGTCTGACGAGGAGCAGGGTCATCAGGAGAAGGGAAAAGGGGTTGTCATCCCTAGAGTTGCAGAACCGACAGAGGAGGCGCTCATTAAGCTTGCTATTCACCGTTCTCTGGAGGACACTGCTACCCTAGCCTCAGTTCAGCCATCAGCAGATGAGGGCGGCAACTCCCTGACTCCGGTCACTTTTGCGGCTGAGCCTGCAGCCGTTCCTCCGCTATCAGTAGCTGTTATGCCTCCTACTGCGCAGTTAGATGCTCCTTCCCATGTGACAGTTGAGGATACCACCGACTCCCGTAGCGCTTAGCACGCCCCAGGGATCCCCTAACTCTGTATTTACATTTCTTATGCATTGGTGACAATGTATATGTTTTTGTTGGGGGGGTGGTTGTAAGTATTTTTCTGACAACTTGGATAATATTGTACTTGTAATTTTGTTGTATGTATGAATTGTTTTGTTTTTGTTTTTTTTTATGTACTATGTCGAAGTTGTCAGTAAACCAGTCTACATATTTCGTTTGTGATATTAATATGTCGAGTTTTTCTCCTTAAGTGTTATTAACGAATTCCCTTTGGTTTTACTTCTCTGGGTTCTTTTCCAAGGGTGGAATAGTAGAACCATGGCACTAGGAAGAAACATGTTGACCAGTTTAGTGTAAGTGTCTAGTCGCAAGCATGTACATCTGTAAATAACCCATACCCTTTAAAAAATATAAATATATTAGAATTATATCAACTCTATGAACTTGAGGCTCGACTTTTGACTCTATGTGTACTTATAATTATACATGTAATAATGAAAGTTTTGAGTCGGCAAGCCCTGACTCTTGAGCTAAAACGATGTTGAACTAAACAAGTCATCTGCCATGTGTGTTAGATGTTTGTATCAATAATTCTTGTGCTTGCGTCCATCATCTAGAACTTGCCCGGTTAGTCTTTCAATTCTAATGATAATTATGTTTGGTTGGAGAAATGACCTTAGGCATTCTTTGTGTATTAAAAAAAACCCATTAGCCTTTGTAGCCACCGTTGTATATATATTATCACTAGTTACCCCATTTGAGCCTTGAACTTTTTCTTTGGTCACCTCAATGCTAACCTTCCCCTTTTTGAAGAATAATTCCTCTTTTGAACCCGTCCCTCCTTGAATATTGAGAATGAGGCAAAAAGCCTAAGTTGAGGGTGTAGTGTCAAAGTGGAAATTAGTAAGGTTTTCTTTTGAAATTATTCAAGCTCCAAAAGAAAAACACAAAAAAAAAAAAATAAATAAATAAAAAGAGAGAAGAAAGAGAAAAGAGAAAAAGAGAAAAAGAGAAAAAGAAATGTGTTTATGTAAATAAATATGGGAGCTTTGAAGAAATGTATCGAGGTGCCTAAAATGATTCTATTTTGGTAACTAGAGGCAAACTAGGCCATGTGGTTTGAATAGAAACAAAGTGCATCAAGAAAGAAAAATGTGAGTAGTGTTCAAGGAGGGTGTAGCCATTTTCCCAAATGTGTATCCTAGCTTTCCCTAAACCTACATTACAAGCTTATAAAGCCCTTATGGGATCTCCAACCGAATATTCTTGAAAATGCTATGAATTAAAATAAGGTCAAGCCTATGGATGATGTGTTGTAACACTTGAAATTCTTTGTGAGTGTTTGTGTAAATATGTCCCTTGTTTTCATTGTAAATATTGTGAGTTGGGACATTCTTTCTTTGTGGTGAGGGCACATGTACTGTGGTATGCAACAATAGTTGAGTTCTTGAAGTCAGGTGCAAATACACTCAGCTGAGAAGTAACATTTTGTCAAATAGCTCGAGGATCAAAGTTCACAAGTTGAGTAGTTTCCTTGTAAATATTAGTAACTATTCATAACGGGTAATTGGATGAAATGCATGCTTGTAGTACTGACACTTAACACTGTCCGTGGTCATAGTTGTTTCCGGTCTTATAGTTAATGATTAAGTTAAGATAGAGTCTTTCTACTTGCTTGAGGACAAGCAAGAGTTCAAGTTGGGGGTGTTGATGTGCCGGAGAATTTCAGCACATTTAATACCAAATTGCCTAGGTTATAGCTTGTTTCAAGAGCATTTACTTTTTTTACTTATAGAATTATGATGTTTTGCAGTACATGAGGCTTAAACACTCAAAAACATGGAAAACAGATCAAAGGAGATAAAAAGGGAAGAAATTAACACTATACGATCGCATATTTGACAAGAGGATGTCACAGAACTAACATGCGAATCACATAATGCACCAAGGATCGCAGACCTCAACAGAAATATCGGCCAAATTCAAGAGCAAGAATGCGGTCGATTATGCTACCGCATAACTCACATGCGAGCCGCAGAGTTAACCGCAGAATTCCGTGTGCCTGATGCTGCCTCAAGAATGCGATGCCAATCTGCGGTCGCATACCAACAATGCGAACCCCAGATCAACAATGCGAACAACAAAGCAACAATGCGAACCGCATATCAGTAATGCGGTGATGACCTGGAAACTAGGGTTTTGAAATGCAAACGCAGAGTTGACTTGAAGGGGTATTTTTGTCCCTTTTTTGACCCGATTTTGGCCCACTATAAATAGATTTATTAGAGTTTTGTGGGTCATTCTTTTCTAGTCTTTAAGGAACATCACCCTATTGAATATTCTTCTCCTTTTTGGAATCATTAGAGAAAGAAATCCTTGGGTTTGTAAGCATTCATGACACTTACTATTCCTAGCTTTTTGTCATTTACTATGTGTAGCTAGCCTTAAATACTAAGGTTATGGACCCTAAATGGGTGTTATGTATTTGGTTATTTGCCATTGAATATATGCATAATGGGTTGTTGATATTTATTTACTCTTCATTTCATAATTATTGTTAGTGGTTGCAAACATTAACTTATGCCATAGATTCTTTCTTAGCTTGGAAAAATGGGTTAGACTTGGTAAGTGTAAATATCAATAACTCAAGGCTTTAAACCTTGTTTAATAGAATCACTTAGGAATAAGTTGATTTTATTTGGTAACAAGTGATTTGTGTTTTAGTGCAACTCTTTTATATTTGGGAAAATTATAAAGAGGAAGTTCTACCCTATTATTGGAAAATATTGTGTAGACATTTAGAAATCGATTGCATATCAAGAACTTCCCATTAAAAATATATCATATTAATACCCATTTGTATTACACTTCATAAAAGGGGACACAATCTTGGTCTACTTAATCATACTAATCACAACTTCAATTAAGTCTCATTGCCACTACATTTACTAGATTATTACACAAAAAATCCTCAATATTCCCGTTCACTAATGGAATGGAACTATGATTTGAGTTAAGAAGCACACTATCAAAGTATTATTTTCACACATATTCCCTGTGGGATTCGACCCCAACCTTGTTGGGTTATTTTATTTGACTTCGACCGCTTTACACTATTTTAAAGTGTAATTTGAGTGTATCATTAGGAAAGATACTTACCTCAAGGACGACAACTCGGTACTCTAAAATGGACCTCTCGGCGAATAGGCCTCTGGACGGCTCAAAACCAACTAGAACAACTTCAAAACACACATAAAACTTATAAGGAACTATTACGGATAATAAAGCTTCAATCTTATACAAATTCTAAAAATCGGTCCAAAAGTCGACCCCTGAGGCCGCACATAGGAACCTGACAAATTTTACAAAATCCGAATACCCATTACAATATGAGTTCAACCATAAAAAAATTACCAATTTCCAATACCATTTCGTCCTTCCAAATCATAATTTTTCATTTTACAAATCTTCTTCAAAAACCAACATTTTCCCCAACCAAAAACAAAATTTAAATGATAAAAACAAAGACTAATCATGGAATATGTTAGATTCTAGGTGAAGAACACTTACCCAATCGATTTGTGTGAAAAACCCTCAAAGAATCGCTCAAAACCGAGCTCCACAAGTCAAGATATGAATAAAATGGTCTAACCTTCTATTTTGGGAATATATTCTATCTGTCCAGGAATTTGTGCATTGTGATCGCGAGAGAAGGGATGCGATCACATAGAAGGAAAAAAGCTTCTTCCAAAAAAAGAGCTACGCGATTGTGGAAGGGCATATGCGATCGTGTATAATGGGGTAGGCAGTGTTATACGATTGCGTGAGGAGACGCGAGAACACATTGATCAAAAGGCAGTACCTTACGCGAACACGTGGTACTTGATGAAAACGCGGAGAAGAAATAACTAACAACCCCCAGCCCCTAATTTCTACTATGCAAACGCGGGGGAGGGGATGCGAACACGAAGAATAAAAATGCAAGGCTTCGTGAACGCGAAGTGCTAAACGCGAGCACAAAGAAGGATTTCGAGGTAGTCGGCAACAACACATCGCAAATGCGAAAGGCGGTTCGCGATCGTGAAGGAGAACACCAGAAGCAGAAAAATAGCAGTTCAAAAATAGAAGGAATTGACCCGTAGCCCTCCCCGAACACACCTGAGGCCCCGTCTAGACACACAAACAAGTCATATAACCTAACACGGACTCGCTCGAGGTCTCAAATCACATCAAAACACGACGAAACTACGAATCACACCAATAATCGAACTTAGGAACTTTCTAATCTTCAAACTTCTAAACTCGTGCCGAAACCTATCAATTCAATCCGGAATGATGCCAAATTTTGCAGACAAGTACCAATTCACATAGCGGAGCTGCTCCAAATATCAGAATCGAATTCCGGCCCCGATATCCAAAAAAGGCAAATGTGGTCAAACTACTCCATTTTCCAAACTTTAAATTTTCCAACTTTTTGCCGAATTGCCTCAAATTATTCCACGGACCTTCAGGTCCAAATTCGGACGCACACCTAAGCTCAAAATCACCATACGAAGCTGTTGACATAATCCAAAACTAATTCCGGAGCCATCTACATAAAAATTCAAAATTTCGGTCAAATTCCACCGCTTAAGCTTCCGAAACTAAAATCCTTCTTCCTATTCGACTTTGAATCATCCAGTAACTGAATCCAACCATGCACGCAGGTTGATATAAACATTGTGAAGCACAAATAAAACTAAAACATAAAAAATCATTCAGAATCAAATTTGAGGCAAATAATAAAGTAAAAAATAGGGAACCATAAGGAAAATGATTAATCAAACACAGAAAAGGAAAAATATCAAGTAAGAGTCGGTAAGAAAAAAAGGGGAATTCAAACCCTAGTTGGCAAAAGTCGAAAACTGGTCAAAATCTCGGCTAATCGGACCCATATAGCCATGGTTGTAAAGCATATGGACAAGATACATGTCCAGATTCAAGTAGTAAAAAAGGAAATGGTCGGAATCTAAGGTGTAGTACTTTCCATGTTTAGTCGTAGGAGATGGTGATATAATATGCAAAAGGTAAGGAAATCATGGAAGGATCCATGACTGAGGTGGATTCGATGGCGTTTTCTAGGAGGCGGCTAGGTTAGGGTTCCTCAGAAGGGAGAGGATAGAAAGGCGGCGGGTAAAGGGAGAATGGGGATTAGGGTTAGGGGTTAGGTAATTAAAATGGGTTGGTTGATTGTGGGCCGTTGATCTTAGAGATCAACTGCCAGGATTTAAAAAGAACTAGGACGGGTCAATTGAACGGGTATGGGTTGTGGGTTGCTGGTGTTGGGCTTGGGGTAACTAGGATAATTTTTGGGGTAATTTGGGCTGAGGTCTGTGTAGTTTAGGTCCGAAAATAGGAGGAATTTAGGGCTAGATTTTAAATACCCAATTTTAATCAAATAAATAATTTATAAAAGTAATAAGTAAATAACAAAAATATCATTTGTGCATGAAAACGATTAACAAATAATTACTTAAATTATAAAAATATAAAAAGTCAATATCTACATAAATAATATAATTATGTATATGCATGTGGGCTATTATTGCAAAAATATGCAATTTAGCCAAAAAATACAAATGTAATTATAAGAAATGCACTGAAAATATTTAAAATCTTATATTGATATAAATGATAAGTTTAGATGATTAAATCATCATAAAAATAATTTTGAGGGTAATTATTTGATTTTTATGTAATAAAATGCAGAAATAAATTGATTTAACGCCTTTAAAATTATGGAAAATTATAAAATATACTTGTGTGTGTTTATAAATCAAATGATGATGCATATATATATATATATATATATATATATATAT
>MDKI01201673.1:0-19308 GCA_005239505.1 Nicotiana paniculata
TGGAAAAACTCTTCTAACTCAACCTCGTAATAGGGTTGTGGGACATAAAAGAGGTGTGACAGGTGTGCAGACAGAACATCTTTTGTAAGTATTAATAGAGTGCAAAACTGCAATTGGTTGGACCATTGAAGACATTAAGGGTATCAGCCCAGCTTTCTGTATGTATAAGATTTTACTGGAAGATGGCCACAAATCTTCCAGGGAACATCAAAGAAGGATGAACCCCAACATGAAAGAATTCGTGAAAAAGGAGGTGATAAAGTGGTTAGATGCGGGAATTATTTTCCCTATCTCCGACATCAACTAGGTTAGCCCAGTTCAATATGTACCAAAGAAAGGTGAAATGACTGTAGTGCAAAACAAGAACAACGAGTTGATCTCAAACAAAACAGTCACGGGATGGAGAATTTGTATGAACTATAGAAGATTGAACAAGTCTACCCGAAAAGACCATTTTCCCCCGCCGTTCATTGATCAGATGTTAGATAGATTGGTTGGGAGGTCTCACTTCTGCTTTCTGGATGGATACTCGGGGTATAATCAGATCTCTATTGTAATGGAAGATAGAGAGAAAACATCATTCACCTGTCCATATGGCGTTTGCGCTTTCCGAAAAATGTCGTTTGGCCTATGCAATGCACCCGCCACTTTCCAAAGGTGCATGATGGCCATATTCACAGATATGTTAGAAGAAATAATAGAAGTCTTCATGGATGATTTCGCAGTGGTGCATTCTCTTTCGATGACTGCCTTAAGAATCTGAAAAGAGTGCTGAAAAGGTGTGTGGAGACTAATCTGGTGCTCAATTAGGAAAAGTGCCATTTCATGGTATAAGAAGGTATAGTCTTGGGTCACCTAGTTTCAAGTAAGGGCATTGAGGTGGATCATGCAAAGGTTGAGGTGATAGAAAAGTTACCACCACCCACTTCCGTCAAAGCAATAAGAAGTTTCCTATGCCACGCCTCTTTCTACAGACGGTTTATAAAAGATTTCTCTGAAATTCCTAACCCCTTGTGTAAACTGCTTGAAAAAGATCAGCCTTTTGTGTTTTCGAATGACTGCAGGGTAGCGTTTGAGGAGTTGTAGAAAAAATTGGTGAATCCACCAATCATAGTGTCCCCCGACTGGGGGCCACCTTTCGAGCTGATGTGTGATCCAAGCGACTATGCTATGGGATCCATTCTTGGGCAGCGAAAAGATAAAGTCATGTATTCGATCTACTATGCAAGTAGAACCTTGAGCGGCACCCAGCTGAATTACACAGTGACAGAGAAAGAGATGCTAGTTGTGGTGTTCTCATTTGATAAATTCATGTCATATCTTATAGGCTCGAAGGTAATTGTTTATACTGACCATGCTGCCCTCAAGTACCTAATTGAGAAAAGGATTCAAAGCCGCATCTAATTCGACGTGTGCTACTTCTACAAAAGTTCGACTTGGAAATCCTTGACCGAAAGGAACAGAAAACCAAGTTGCTGATCATTTGTCCAAGTTTGAAGGGGCAGAAAAGAAGTTTGAGGTGGTAGAGATCATGGAGACTTTTCCAGATGAACAACTTTTAGCCACGAGCCTGAGGCTACGCCATGGTATGCGGATATTGCAAATTACCTAGCAAGCGGTGTTGTTCCATATGACTTGTCTTCTGTGCAAAAAAAAAAGTTTTTTCGTGATTGTCGCAAGTATTTCTGAATTCGTCCACTAACGCGGCGTCCAACGCCTCGCTCACTGCGGTGTGCTTGTGTAAATTATTCCTGCCTTTTGAATTGTTGATCTCCCTGATGAGCTCCACTACCACACCGCGTGGTGCCACCCCTTGTGGCGCGCTTGTGTATTTTTTTATAGGGTATTATTCTTATTTCGCGCAGGAGAAGGTGCTTTCATTTGAGCCCAACCATACTTGGTATAAATACATGTAAAAACATTATATTGAGGACATTTGACAAACTTTTGACCTAGGGGAAGCACAGAGCCGTCATGGAGGTCGAGTTTCATCTTTTCTTCCACAAAACTAGTAATTCTTATGTTTTTTTGTATGATTTATTGTTTTGCTACCATGTCTATGTGGATCCAAACTTCACGTTCTAGGGTTGTGGTTCTTTCATGAGTATTGTTATTCTGATATTGATTTTTATTTCTTGATTTATATATTGGTTTATTTATTTAATACTGTGCTTAATTATTTGATTGCTTGATCATCAATTGAATTATAACGATCCGGCCGGTTGTTTTGAGAATTTAAGTCCCGTTCAACGGCATAATGTCTTGAACAACTTCGTATTATGTTCTATGAATTTCATGCATGGTCGAGTTCAGTTATCAGATGAAAAAGAGTCAATTTGGAAGAAGGATTCTAGTTTTGAAAGCTTAAGCGATAAGAGTCGACCGAAATTTCACTTTTGTGTAAATGTCTTCGGAATGGGGTTTTGGTGATTTCAATAGTTTCTTATGGTGATTTAACACTTAGGCGTGCATCTGGATTTGGATTTGGAGGTCCGTAGGATAATTTGAAGCATTTCGGCGAAAATTGAAAAAGTTGAAGTTTGGAAGGCTGAGAGGTTTGACCAAGAGTTGACTTTGGTGATATCACGGCCGGAATGCGATTATGGGAGTTGGAACAGCTCTGTTATGTCATTTGGTACTTCCCTGCAAAATTTGACGTCATTCCGGGTTGATTTGATAGGGTTCGGCGTGGGTTTTAGAAGTTGGAAGATTTGAAAGTTCATAAGTTTGATTCATGGTGCGATTCATAGTTTTGAAATTTTTTTATGTGATTTGAGACCTCGAGCGAGTCCGTGTTAGGTTATGGAACCTATTGGTGTGTTTAGACGAGGTCTCCGGGGCCTTGGGTGCATTTCAGATGGGCTACATGCCATTTTTTCAGGTTTTGATTGCTGGTTTCTGGTGTCTGATAACCTTCTCCGCAATCGAGAAGTGCCAGTCGCAATCGCGTAGTATACTATTGACCTGCCATATTTTTCTTCATCGCGTTCACATTGTAAGGTTCGCGATCATGAATTTGTGAATTCTTCTGCACCACGTTCGCGTTTGGCCTTCCGCATTCGCATAGTGATAGCCTTGCTGGGGAGGCCCACTTTGTTCTCCGTGTTCGCGTCTTTGGGTACATGATCGCGTAAGTTTAGTACACTGTTATCCGCATTCGCATCTCTTTGTTCGCATTCGCATAGGGTCGTTGCGGCAACCTTCGTTTTTCTTCTACGCGATCATGAGGGATGTTCCACGATCGTGATGCATAAACACCTGGGCAGAATATAAAGTACTCTATTCCGAGGGTTAGCCATTTTTATAATTGTTGAAGTTCTAGAGCTCGATTTTGAGTGATTCTTTGTGGGGTATTCAAGCAAATAAATTGGGTAAGTGTTCTTTACCTATAATTTATTATTTCCATGATTCTATCTTTATTTTTATCATTAAATTAGTATTTTGAGTTGAGGAAAAATGGTGAGTTTGAAGAAAAATTTCAAAATATAAAATGATGATTTGGGGGATAATTGGTATCGGAATTTGATAATTTAAGTATGGTTGAACTTGTATCGGAATGGATGTTCGGGATTTATTAAATTTGTCAGGTTTCGAGGTGCTGGCCCGGAGGATCAACTTTTGGGTTGATTTTTAGTTTTTGATAAAGATTGAGGCTTTATGATCCAAAATAGTTTCTTATGAGCTTTATTTATGCTTTGAAGTTATTTTGGCTAGATTTGAGCCGTTCAGATGTCATTTCACCCGAGAAGTTCATTTTAGAGTATTAGTCTGTCTACCTGAGGTAAGTATCTTGCCTAACCTTGTGTGGGGGAACTACCCCTTAGGATTTGAGTCTTTTATACTAATTGTATCATGTAAAGTACGTGTACGCAACGTGACGAGTATGTGCGCAGGCTTATTTGTGGAAAATTGACCTTTTAGGGCTTGTAGGTTCTTATGTTCATTAGATATAAAGTGGTTTTATTATGTTAAGCTTTTCCCATTACTAGTTTCACCTCTACGTGTTTTATTTGGAATTAATTGCTTCCTATTCCCCTCTTATTGCCTAATTGATTCTTGTGTGTCTTAACTGAAGTTGTTGCCTATGTGATTGCCATGCTACCTTTTCCTAACTGCTTATATTTATTTGAAATTATTGTTATCTCTTCTGTAATTGTTTATCCTTAATTGAGGCCCTGATTATCCTTTCCGTTGCTTATCCTTAATCGTAATTGTTGTGCCTCTTTCGTGAGTGCTAAATCCTAAATGAAGTTAGTTATCCTTTATCATAGTTTCCTTATCCTTATTTGGAATTATCGACTCGTGATATCTCCCTTATTGTTGAATTGTACTTATGTGGAGGTCATTGCTACACAATATCTCTTCCTTGTTGAGCTATTGCTAGGTGGTATTGTTATTTTCTGTTGTGTCTTTCCTTGTGAGTTCATTTCTTCCGTTTCTCTGGGATTTCTTAGTTGATTTATTTGCCGTACTCTTGTATTATTGTCATTTTTTCTGTTTTACTTGTTGTTGTGATGCACGAGGTTTCTGTCGTGCGGTTGTTATTGTGATGCACGAGGTTTCTTCCGTGCGGCTGTTATAGTGTTGCACGAGGTTTTTGCCGTGTGGTTGTTACTATTGATATTTGCACATGCGCCGTGACAAGGCGAGCTATATATGTGGGTTGCGCATGTGGCAAGACAATGTGAGAACATTATTATGCACGTGTGGCGAGACAAGGCGGGCATTTACTTTATTATTGCGCACGTGGCGAGACAAGGTAGGCTATGTCGGGGATTGAGTGTGATGACTTGTGATGGAATGGGGACATTATTATTGTTGTTATTTGTGTAGTGGTGTACCTACCCTGTGTGAGTTATACCGTATTCATTTCGTGATGATCATTTCCTATGTGTCATTAATTGTTTCAATTCTTATTAGTTGGCCTGAACTGTGATAGAACATTGGCACAAGCATAGTTAATCACCCCTAATGATTCAAGAAAATGGATCCTGATGTTATTGATCATTTCTACACACCCTCGTCTAGTTCTATTGGCTCGTGCGTCGTCTTTGCAGTTATTGGTTTTAATGAAGGTACGAGATGCCAAGTGTTTAGGGTTCACAAATTGGGACCCGTGAATTATGAATATTTTGAGGTTCCGTACCTCATGGAGATTATTGGATAAAACCTGTTGTGAAAGTTGTTATTTTCATCTAGGTTCTACCTGTCCTTTTTTTAATAGTATTCACCAGGTTTTACTGTGCTTAGCTTACTCTTCTGTGTTATTTCTTGTGGTGTTACATTGTTAATGGTAGCCTTTATTTCCTATGCTAAGTACTGTATCATTATTGTCATTATATGTAGTTTTGTTGTACTCTGTTAGTTCTCCACTTATACTTGCTCAGGTTGTTTAGTCCAGTAGGCATATTGACTGTTCCTTGTCACTACTCCACTTAGTTTAGTCTTGATACTTACTAGGTACCGTTGTGGTGTACTCATACTACACTTCTGTACATTTTTGTGCAGATCCAGGTATTTCGGAGTCAGTCGATCGTTAGCTAGCCATTCAGACTTTGTTGTGGAGACTCAAGGTAAGCCTGCTGCTGCATTCGCAGGCTTCAGAGTCACCTTCAGATGTTGTATTTACACTGTTTATCCTTGTTTCGAAAAAATTGAATTTAGAGGCTTTTCTATCATACTCAGTAGAGCTTATGACTTGTACTACCGGTTTTGAGATTGTAAAATTGTATAGAGATTTCTATTTCGAAATTGTCATATGTTAGTTTAAATATTGTTGTTTTTTCAGTTAATGTTAGGTTTACCTATTCCCTAATACTAGGTGCCATCACGACACTTTTCATGCCCCAAACTCAAGGAGCACGACCGGCGCTCAACCATGTGAAGCCGGCCGAGCAAGCCCATTAGATTTCTTTCTACCCAAGCTCACCATGAGTAAAGAGGAGATTTACTCCATTAATCAAACACTGAAAAAATTTCATTAATAACTCCCATTTCATTACCATTATCAACTTCATTATAATTTCCAAAATATTACAAGTTTATAGATATAATGAAAAAAAATATGTTTGCCAAATACTAACATTTCTAGTTTGACTCCCAACATCAAACACCACCCACAACCTGTCTACGGAGCCTCTAAGTACAACAGAAGAGTAATATGAAAATGTTGGCAACAAGGCCCCAGCTATACCTTGAACGCAATACATGAGGAACAAAAGATACATGACCCCAAAATGAAGTGGGGCTCACCAAGTCATCTGGGAAGAGAGTGTACCGTTATCAATGATCTATGCCGCCTGCAGTGGAACCATCTGCATCCATTAAAGATGCAACGACTCTGGCAAAAGGAACGTTAGTACCATCAAATAGCACTAGTATGTATGACTAAATGTCCTATTTCAAAATAGAATCCCAATATAAGAAAGGGAGAAACACAGAAACAACAAGTCACAATAAAAAACATCCAAATGCCCAGTTAAAACATAATAACTTTCAAACTACAAAAAAAAAAATATATATATATATATATATATATATATATATATATATTGGTTGGGAGATCATTAGTACCAGTATGTGTCACGACCCAAATCTAAACGATGTCGTGATGGCGCCTATCATGATACAAGGAAAGCCTATTTGTAAAATGTCACTACTAATTTAGTTATAAGAATTTAATAAAACATTTCCAACATTTAGAATTTCTCATAAAACAACTCAACTCCAAAATTGTTGCATCCCGTACCGTAGCATTAGGATGTGCCGTAGTAAATCCACATGAGTTCGAAGTGATTATGTCTATTAGGAGGTTATAGAGGGTTTGAGACATTATTATTATGAGACCCTGTAAGTTTACAACCTTCATACCGTTAGATATTATGTTAGTGTAGTACTTTCTTTTAAGTGAAGTATTTTAGTAAAAGTTTTATAAGTATAATTTTTGATAGTTGCCATTATTACTATTTTCGGATATGATAAATTATTCACCTAATGTAACGACCCGACCGGTCATTTTGTGTTATTGGACCCCATTCCCCTAAATTAAACTTCCCATAGCGACTTTTTATGATTTATGACTTGCGGGGACTGGTGGTCCGGGATTCAGAGGTGTTTAGAGTGCTATAAGAACAATTGGTTCCTTAAGATTCGCCTTTAAGACCAAGTTTGACTTCGGTCAATATTTTGGGTAAACGACCTCGGAATCGAGTTTCGTCGGTTCCGGTAGCTTTATGTTATGATTTTGGACCTGGGTGTATGTTCGGAATGGGTTTCTGATGACCCCGGGGCATTTCTGCGCCCAATATTGAAATAAGAAGTTCCTTAAGTTCCTATTTTGTTTTGGGAGTGTTTTTGTGTTATCGAGGTCCGAACGAAATTCCGAGACCGGGAATAGTTCCATTATGTTAATTATGACTTGCCTGCAAAATTTGGTGTCATTCCGAGTTGTATAGGTCGGTTCGGCGCGTTGTTTGCGAAGTCTAGAAAAACTTAAAGTTCCTAAGTTTGGTTCTTGGGGTTTGGAGGTGTGATTTTGAGTTTTAGCGTTGTTTTTGGTGTTCCTAAGGCTCGACAGAGTCCGTATTATGATTTGGGACTCGTTGGTATATTTGGACTAGGGATCAGGTGGGCCCAGGTGCCTCCCGGGCACCTAATGAGGCTAAAAACAAGCTAAAATAGCTGCTGGTGCATCTGTTCTGGTGTGACCGCAGGTGTGGTTGCCCAGTCGCAGGTACGCGACCGCTCCTGCGGTCCCCAACATCGCAGGTGTGACCCCCACTGGTCTGGCCAATTCTCGCAGGTGCGGACAAAGTTCTGCAGGAGCAAAGCCGGAGGTGCGGTCTCCACTCCGTAGGTGCGGGCCCAGGCTCCCCAGTCCATTTCCGCAGGTGCGGGACTTTGCTCGCAGGTACGAGACCACAGGTGCGGCTTCGAGCCGCAGGTGCAAAAATACCGTCCAGACAGTGTGTTTTTATACACGGGTCTTAACACATTTTCTCATCTTCTTCTTCTTCCTTGGGGAGATTTCCACCATTGTTGAGGGGCTGTCGACCTGGTCATTTAAGGAAAGTAAAATCTACTCTAAACTTAGCTTCATGCATGGATTTCTAGCTTAATTAACTACCTAAATTAGTGAAAATTCAAGAATTGGGTAGTAACCTAGAGCTTGTGATAAGTTGAGAATTTTCCCGTGAATTTGCTATGAAATAAATTAAGAATCGTATATTAACGATCCTTAGACTTTGGGTGAGTGTTCCCTTCGAGAATTATTGGAATCTGAGCGTCCGGGCCCGGGGTTTGATTTTGGGTTTCTCAAGAATGTTGAATTATTGAATAATTAGGATAATTTCTCTACTTTGAGCATGCATTGATGTCATTATACCGTATTTGGCTAGTTGCGAGTCCTCGGGTGTAGAGTTCGGAGATTCGGGTGCATCCTTGGTTCGAGGGGTAGATTTGACACGAGGTGAATCTCCTTTCTAACTTTGTAAGGGGGAATTGTCCCCCTAAGTGATTTAAATGCTATATGTGATAATTTGTTGGGGGCTACGTACGTGCAAAGTGACGAGAGTCCGCACGTAGCTACTATTACTATTATGTCCGGGTAATTAGGCCCACATCATGCCTTGTGTTTTACTTGATATGAACTATATGCGTGCTGAATTAACATTTCATGTTGCTTACATTCCCGAAGTTATGAAATCCGAGAAAAACTTGTAAGAAATTGTTCATGGAAAGGTATTCTCTCTATAAAGGAATAACTTATGTGCATGTGACCGCTTCGCAATCTGTATTCCGCGAGCAGAGTGTGATTTCCCCCACTCTTTTGAGAGAAGCACTTTTGGGACGGGCCGCTCAATCCTCGGTAGTGCGTAAAGAGATTGAGAGATGCACTTTTGGGACGGTCTGATCGATCATCGGCAGTGCATAGAGAGATTGAGAGACGCACTTTTGGTACAGGCCGATCGATCCTCGGCAGTGCATAGAGAGGTTGAGATGTGCACTTTTGGTACGGCCCGTTTGATCGTCGGCAGTGCACGGGAGTGACTATCTTATGACTCCGTCCGGTTGTCCTTACCCTGCATGCGTATGATTTATTTGTTATTAAATTTCATGAAATTGATGTGACAGATATTTGGGAAAAGGTGAAGTGGTAATTGTTTTATTTATCCTCAGTATTCTTCCTGGATTTCAGTATCTTACATATATACTTGTTGCTTCACTGTCCTTACATGACTACTGTTTTTATTACATTTTGTTAAATTATACTGTTGGACCTTAGTGAGTGTCATGTCGACCTCTCGTCACTACTTCTTCGAGGTTAGGCAGGATACTCACTGGGTACATATATATTTATGTACTCATGCTGCACTTCTGTACTTTATTGTACATGTTCTGGGGCTGGTGTTTCTGGTTATCAAGAGTGGAGCTTAACATATATATTCTGGACCTGACTCTATGGTGAGCTTCCTCCCTTGTCGATTCTCAGTTGTGCTATGGAGTTATCTTTTGTTTATTTCTGTCTACATCCCTTCAGAAAACAGTACAACTTGTATAATCTTTTGTATATTCTACTAGTTCGCCAATTGACTTGTGACACTAGTTCCTGGCACGCACTTAGTAGATTCTTATTTTGGGACTGTATATATATTGGATCACGATCATCTTGGCTGTATGTATCTAAATTGGTAAATGTTTCTGCTTTTATTTCGATGAGCTAAATTTAAAACTTTGGGAAATTTGTGGGATCGGTATGTTAATAAGAAAAATTTCACTAGTAAGCAACTGTTGGCTTGCCTGACTCCGGTGTTGGGCGCCATCATGACCCGTGTGGGATTTTGGGTCGTGACAACATGGTATCAGAGCACTAGGTTCATGTAAGTCTCACGAGTCACGGGCGAACCCAATAGAGTCTTGCGGATCGGTACAGAGATGTCTGTACTTATCTTCAAGAGGCTACAGAGTGTTAGGAAACCTCTATTTGTTCTTATTCTATCGTGCAGCCTATGATTTACTAACTCATTCTTCTATTCACTCACAGATGTTGAGAACGCGTGCACCTGATGTTCCGGACCCAGGAAAGGCCGCTACCCCCACCGTCCGAGGCCGGGGAGGGTACCGGCCCATGATAGGGGACGAAGGCGTCCCAGAGCTATATCGGTCCCGCCACTTAAGGACCCTATATTAGAGGAGCAGGATGAGGTGTTTCCAGCAGATCCTACACCTATAGACTTTATGACGGCGCCAGGCTTCCAGGCAGTCATGGGCCGTATGATGAGATTATGGACACTATGTCCCAGGCTGGTTTATTTCCAGCAGATCCTGCCACTTCACAGGCGGGAGGGGGAGCCCAGACCCCTACTGCCCAGGCCACAGGAACGACAGCAGCATTTCATCACACCTCGGGTACACTGCCCGTGGGTGGTACCCAGCCTGTAGCGGCAGCACCGGAGCCCAGACCAGCTGCAGATGGCAACCAACATAAGATGTTAGACAGATGGACTCGCTTGCACTCTCCAGTCTTCGGGGGTGAGCGAGGTAAGGATGCCCAGGAATTCATTGATAGGTGCAGGGATAGACTGCACAACATGGGGATCCTAGCGTCCCATGGGGTGGACTTCACTGCATTCCAGTTAGAGGGCAGAGCTCACATGTGGTGGCAGTCTTACATTCTCAGCAGGACATCCGATTCTCCTACTATCACTTGGGAGCAGTTCACAGAGATGTTCTTGGACAGATATATTACACCCTTTGAGAGAGAAGAGCTGCAGGGTCAGTTTGAGCGGTTAGAGCAGGGGCAGATGTCCGTGACAGATTATGAGGCCAGATTTTCAGAGCTGTCACGCCATGCTCTTATGATATTGCCCACCGATACTGAGAGAGTTCGGAGGTTTTTAGCAGGGTTGCATCCAGGTATTAGATCCAACATGGCTCGAGAGGTGGAGATGGGTACCCCTTGTCAGCTCGTAGGATCGAGGGTTATCGGTCGAGGAGCAGGGAGTAGGGTTCGCAGGACAAGAGAGCTAGGTTCTCAGGGGATTTAAGAGGTGCCCCAGCTAAGGGCAGGAGTCAGCATAGTAGTGGTCAGCCCAGCAAGCCTTTATATTCAGCACCTCCACCACCTCCCCGAGGTGTTCCAGCGAGGCCTCATTTCAGTGCTATGCCAGAGCGTTCCTACTGCCCTCCAACCCTTCAGGGATCTTCCTCGGGGCAGCAGACTGTGCCACCTGGGAGATTTTATGGGTGTGGAGAGCTAGGTCATATGAGGAGGTAGTGTCCCCAGTATCGGGGCAAGGCCGTACAACAGAGCTATCAACCAATGGGTCCGGCACCAGCAGTTCGGCAACCTAGAGGTGGAGGACAGGTCGCCAGGGGTCGTCCTAGAGTTGGAGGCCAGTCGGGGGGAGGTCAGGCAGCTCCTGTTCACTCCGGTGGGGCTCAGTCTTCAGGTGCTCCAGCCAGGTTTTATGCTATTCCGACCAGAGCAGATGCACTGACCTCAAACGCCGTGATCACAGGTATTATCTCAGTATGCGGTAGAGAGGCTTACGTATTGTTTGATCAAGGATCCACTTATTCATATTTTCAGCCCTATTTTCTCCTTTTCTGGATGTCTTTCGTGAGTCCTTGGGATCTCCTATATATGTGTCCACTCTTGTGGGCGACTCTGTGGTGGTAGACCGGGTGTATCAGTCTTGTGTGATCACCTTCTGTGGGTTCGAGACCAGAGCTGACCTTTTATCGCTCGACATGGTTGATTTTGAGGTTATTCTAGGCATGGATCGGCTATCTCCTTATCATGTCGTGCTTGATTGCCATGCCAAGACAGTTACTTTAGCCATGCCCGAGTCACCTAGGCTGGAGTGGAGGGGTTCTTTAGTTAGCGCAGCCAGCCGGGGTTATTTCATTCTTGAAGGCTCGACATATGGTCGAGAAGGGTTGTCTAGCATATTTTGCTTATGTGCGGGACACCACCGCCGAGTCTCCGATGATTGATTCCGTGCCAGTTGTTCGAGAGTTTGCTGATGTATTTCCTTCGGATCTTCCGGGCATGCCTCCGGACTGTGATATTGATTTCTGCGTTGATTTAGCTCCAGACACCCAGCCTATATCCATTCCTCCGTACCGTATGGCTCCGAAAGAGTTGAAGGAGCAACTTGAGGAGTTGTTATCTAAGGGCTTCATCAGACCGAGTGTATCGCCGTGGGGTGCTCCAATTTTATTTGTGAAGAAAAAGGATGTGTCTGTGCGGATGTGTATTGATTACCGCCAGTTGAACAAGGTTACCATTAAGAACAAGTATCCCTTGTCGCGCATCGATGATTTGTTTAACCAGTTGCAGGGTGCTCGCGTGTTTTCTAAGATTGATTTGCGATCAGGGTATCATCAGTTGAGGATTCGGTCTTGAGATGTACCGAAGCCTTCTTTTCATACGAGATATGGCCATTATGAGTTCCTAGTTATGTCCTTTGGCTTGACTAATTCCCCATCAGCATTCATGGACTTGATGAATAGGGTGTTCAGGCCGTATATTGATTCATTCTTCATTGTCTTCATTGATGACATTTTGATTTACTCCCGTAGCCTGGGGGAGCACAAGAAGCATTTCAGAGTCATGCTCCAGACCTTGCGAGAACAAAAGCTATATGCTAAGTTCTCCAAGTGTGAGTTTTGGTTGGACTCCGTGGCATTTTTGGGGCATGTGGTATCCAGAGAGGGTATCAAGGTTGATCCTCAGAAGATCGAGGCAGTTCAAAGTTGGTCGCGTCCTACTTCAGCCACAGAGATCAGGAGCTTTTTGGGCCTAGCAAGCTATTATCGCCGATTTGTGGAGGGTTTCTCTTATATTGCAGTTCCATTGACTAGATTGACTCAGAAGAATGCCCCGTTTCGATGGTCTGACGAGTGTGAGGTGAGCTTTCAGAAGCTCAAGACAGCATTGACCTCAGCGCCAGTTCTAGTATTGCCTTCCGGTTCTGGGATGTACACAGTATATTGTGACGCTTCGCGCATTGGCTTGGGGTGTGTATTGATGCAGGAAGGGAGAGTTATTGCTTATTCTTCGTGCCAGCTGAAGGTTCATGAGAAGAATTATCTGGTGCACGATTTGGAGTTGGCGGCGATTGTCCATGCTCTTAAGATTTGGAGGCACTATTTGTATGGAGTGTCCTGTGAGGTTTATACAGACCACCGCAGCTTGCAGCACTTGTTCAAGCAGAGGGATCTTAATTGGAGGAAGCGCAAGTGGCTTGAGTTGCTGAAGGATTATGATATCACCATCCTTTATCATCCGGGTAAGGCGAATGTAGTAGCAGATGCTTTGAGCAGGAAGGCTGAGAGTATGGGTAGTTTGGCTTTCATTGCAGCGGAGGAGAGACCTCTATCCTTAGACATTCAGTCCCTGCCTAATCTCTTGGTGAGATTTGATCTTTCAGAGCCTCGTCGAGTTCTTGCACATGTAGTTGCTCAGTCTTTGTTATTGGGGGAGATTAAGGCTCCGCAGTATGATGATCCACGCTTGGCATAGCTACGGGAGACAGTGGTTCAGGGTGGTGCCAAGGGTTACTATTGGCGAGGATGGTGTTCTGAGACTTCAGGGTCGGTTGTGTGTTCCTAATATTGATAGATTGAGGCAGAGGATCCTAGAGTAGGCATACAGTTCAAGGTATTTTGTTCATCCTGGTGCTACGAAGATGTATCGTGATCTGAAGCAGCATTTCTAGTGGAGGCGGATGAAGAAAGACATTGTGGAGTATGTGGCTAGGTGTCTTAATTGCCAGCAGGTTAAGTATGAGCACCAGAGGCCAGGAGGCCTACTTCAGCAGATGCCCATTCCTGAGCGGAAGTGGGAGCGCATCACTATGGACTTCGTGGTTGGGTTTCCTCGGACCTTGCAGAAGGTTGACGCGGTTTGGGTCATTATGGATAGATTAACCAAATCGGTGCACTTTATTCATGTGAGTACTACTTATACTTCTGAGAGGTTAGCCCAGGTTTACATTTGAGAGATAGTCCGGTCGCATGGTGTGCCGGTATCCATTATATCAGATCGAGGTCCTCAGTTCAGCTCGCACTTCTGGAGAGAATTGCACAGAGAGATGGATA
Organism: Nicotiana paniculata; assembly: GCA_005239505.1. Lineage (NCBI taxonomy): Eukaryota > Viridiplantae > Streptophyta > Magnoliopsida > Solanales > Solanaceae > Nicotiana > Nicotiana paniculata. The sequence continues at coordinate 14,107 of MDKI01201673.1, forward strand.
CTCAGATAGACCTCAGCACAACATTTCATCCGCAGACTGATGGTCAGTCGGAGCGTACGGTTCAGATATTGGAGGACATGCTCAGAGCATGTGTGATTGATTTTGGGGGTTAGTGGGACCAATTCTTTCTTTCTTACAATAATAGTTATCAGCCCAGCATTGAGATGGCTCCATTTGAGGATTTATATGGTCGGCGATGTCGTTCTCCTATCGGGTGGTTTGAGCCTGGCGAGGCTAAGTTATATGGCACAGACTGGTGAGAGATGTCATGGAGAAGGTGAAGTTGATTCAGGAGAGCCTTCGCACAGCACAGTCCAGACAGAAGAGCTACGCGGATCAGAGGGCACGTGATGTGTCATTTATGGAGGGAGATAAGGTTCTGCTGAAGGTTTCTCCGGTGAAGGGCATTATGAGATTCCGAAAGAAGGGCAAGCTGAGTCCGAGGTTTATAGGCCCTTTCGAGATATTGAGGCATGTTGGAGAGGTTGCCTATGAGCTTGCTCTACCTCCAAGTTGATCAGGAGTCGATCCGGTCTTTCATGTATCCATGCCCCGGAGATATCACGTCGACTTCTCTCACGTGGTTGATTTCAACACTATTCAGTTGGATGAGAGGTTGGGCTACAAGGAGGAGCCAATTGCCATTATTGACAGACAGGACCGCCAGTTGAGATCCAAGAGAGTTTTTGCAACGAAGGTCCAGTGGAGAGGCCAACTAGTTGAGGAGGCGACTTGGGAGTCCGAGGAGGATATGCGGAGCAGATATTCACACTTATTCAGCACTTCAGGTATGATTTTAGACCCGTTCGGTGACGAACGTTTGTTTAAGAGGTGGAGAATGTAACGACCCGACCGGTCGTTTTGCGTATTCGGACCCCGTTCCCCTAAATAAGACTTCCCATAGTGGATTTTAGTGATTCATGACTTGCGGGGACGGGTGGTTCGGGATTCGGAAATGTATAGAGTAATATAGGAACACTTGGTTCCTTAAGATTGGCTTTTAAGGCCAAGTTTGACTTCGGTCAACATTCTGAATAAACGACCTCGAAATCGAGTTTTACCGATTCCAGTAGCTTCGTAGGATGATCTCGGACTTGTGCATATGTCCGGAATGGGTTTTAGGTGACTGGGGAGCATTTCGAAGCCAAATAGCGAAAATAGAGTTTCTTTAAGTTCATAATTTGTTTTGGAATGTGTATTTGTGTTATCGAGGTCCGAACAGAATTCCGAGATCGGGAATAGTTCTGTTATGTCATTTATGACTTGCTTGCAAAATTTGGTGTCATTCGGAGTAGTATAGGTCGTTTCAGCGCATTGAAACCGAATTCAAGAACTTGAAAATTCTTAAGTTTGATTCTAGGGGTTTTGAGGAGTGATTTTGAGTTTTAGCGTGGTTTTGGGTGTTCCGAAGGCTCGAGTGAGTCCGCAATATGATTTAGGACTTGTTGGTATAATTGCGTGGGGGCTCGGGTTGGCCCAGGTGCTTCCCGGGAACCAAACGGGGCCAAAAACCAGCAGCTTCAGCTGCTGGTGCACCAGGTCTAGTGTGACCGCAGGTGCGGCTTCCCAGAACGCAGGTGCGACCGATAAGGGAGAAGGCCTAGATCGCAGGTGCGGACCTTTCTCCGCAGGAGAGGGTCCGCTGGTGCAGAAACCCCTCCGCAGGTGTGATCCCCAGTCCCTTTGTCAATTTCCGCAGGTGCGAGGTCACTGAAGGCAGTGAGCCCATTTAATTCGGTACTTAACAATTTTTCACCATTTCTTCCACACCATAGGCGATTTTGAGTGCTTTCAAGAGAGTATTCGTCCTAGCTTCTAAGAGTTAAGTAATTTCCATTAAATGTTGGTTTATTACATCAATCTTAGGTAGATTAACACCCAATTAGTGTAAATCAAAGGGGTTAGTGTGGAAACCTAGGGTTGATGAACTTGAGAGGAATTCACCACTTTTTCACCGTGAAATCCTACAAAAACTATATATTAATGATCCTTAGGCTATGGGTGAGTGTTTTCTTCGAAAATTTCCGGAATCCAAGCATGTGGGCCCGGTGGCGTATTTTGGAATTTCTTCAAGAATGATGAATTAGCTAAGCTAGTAAGAGAATTTCATACTCTTGAGTGTATATTAACGTATTTATATAATATTTGACTAGTTTCGAGTCCTCGGGTGTAGAGGTTGGAGTTTCGGGCGCGTTCTTGGTCCGAGAAGTAGGTTACGCACGAGGTGAGTCTCCTTTCTAACCTTGTAAGAGGGAATTATCCCCATAGGTAATTATAAATTATTGAATTGTCCTTATTTGCGGGGGCTACGCACGACCGAGGTGACGAGAGTCCGTGCGTAGCTACTACTATGTTAGTTCGGGTAGTCTTTAGGACTCACAAGCATGCTTATATGCCTTGCTTTTATCCCTGCATGTATTCCTAGTCGATTAATATCCTTGAACTAGCATGAGAAAATGGAAGGTTACGTTAAATCTTATTGTTGCCATGATTCTTGTTTTCCAAGTGTGAACTCTATATTTCCTGAATTTCCTGATGATTCTTTGTATGTATACGAGCACCCGTGTCGCATGTATGATTCGTGAGCGGGGTAGCCTTATATTATGTCAACCGCATCGCATGATCGATTTGCAAGCGGGGTTATAGATGCATCTATAGTTCGAGCTGTTGGACCCTTCGGTAGTGCACATTTAATTTTTGCGTCGCTTCGGCCATACGCCTCAGCATACTATATGCTATGTATTTGACTGAGAGTCTTATTATTATTATCGAATGAATTGTTCTATGTGAAAGGGGACTTTGGACTCTTATTATAGTTGTTATTTGGCACTTGCGGTAGGTGGTAGTTCATATACTTGATATTCCATGTCTACTTGATTTTCCATAATTGCTAACCCTGATTAAATCTATCTAATTATATTATTGCTAATGATCGTAGTGAGTAATACGTCTACCCCTCGTCACTACTTCTTCGAGTTTAGACGGGATACTCATTGGGTACATATTTGTTTATATGTACTCATGCTACACTTCTGTACTTAATTGTACAGGTTCTGAGGCTGGTGCATCTGGTTATCATACCGGAGCGCAATCGTGAGAGTACTTTCTGGATTAGACTACACGGTGAGCTGCTCTCTCTGGCGTTCCTCAGCAGCACTGTGGAGTTTCTGCCATTTCTTTTGATATTTCCATCTACCCCTTTCAGACTGTTGTATATTTATTTTGTCTACGTTGTATATTCCACTATTCGCCTGTGGACTTGTGACGCTAGGTCTTGGCACACGTAGTTGGTTTTCTAATATTTTTGCTATAATACATATGATGGCAATGATATTTTGAGTTCATTTAATCAAGTTGCATTCACTTGACCGTTTTCTTTAAATGATTTCTAAATCTAAAATTTGACAAGTACTTAAATATTTAAATAAGTAAAGTAATCTCGCTAGTAAACTGATGTTGGCTTGCCCGACTCAGGTGTTGGGCGTTATCACGACTTGAGTTGGAATTTGGGTCATGACATGCTTGATGAAAATCACCCTTTGAAATCCTCCAAAATCGTCCCAACCATGAGAAATATATGAGAGAAATGGCAAAACCCCGTTTAAAATAGAACACTGCCCAACACTACCCCTCTACGCGATCGTATGAAGGCCTTTGCGATCGCATAGGACAAACTTGCTTCCCCTATGAATCCTTCTGTGCGTTCGCACAAGCATGCATGCGATCGCGCAGGCCTTTTCCAGCTCCCTCCAAATTCCTTCTCCGCGATCGCAACTTCAACCATGCGTCCGCACAGACCAAACCAGCAGCCCCCAGGTGCACTGTGCAATCGCACACCCCTTCGTGTGATCGCACAGACCAAAAATCCAACCTTCAAATTTCCTTCTTCGCGATCTCACAACAATGGCCGCGATCGCATTTCACACCAGATGCACCAGCAAACAGCAGCAGCAAATTACTGATAAATGACCCGAAACACACCCGAGGCCCCCGGGACCCCGTCCAATCACAGGAATCAGTCCCATAACATCCCACGGACTTGCTCGAGGCTTCAAATCATATTGAACAACACCGAAATCACGAATCACACTAAAATTCAAACTTTATGAACTTTGAAATTTCAAACTTCCACATTCGACGCCGAAACCTATCAAATCACGTCCGCTTGACCTCAAACTTTGTACTCAAGTCATATTTGACATTACGGACCTTCTCTAACTTCTGGAATTGCATTCCGAGCCCGATATCAAAATTTTCACTTCCGGTCGGATTTCTCAAAAACCTTCAAATTTCTATCTTTAGCCAAATGACTTCAAAATGACCTACAGACATCCGAATTCACTTCTGATCGTGCTCCCAACTCCAGAATCACCATATAGAGCTATTCCCAGGCTCGGAATCCCAAACGGACATCAATATCACTGAAATGCGCTTCAAGCCAAACTTAGGAATATATGCTGAAACACTCTCGGGTTATCCAAAGCCCGATCCGGACATACTCCAAAGTCCGAATCATCATACGAACCTGCAGGAACCTTCAAATCCTGATTCGGAGGTCGTTTACTCACAATTTCAATCTTAGTTAATTTCTCCAACTTAAGGCTTCTGAAATGAGAACTTTCTTTCCAAATTAACTTTAGACTTCCCGAACTTCAATTCCGACCACACCTACAAGTCGTAATACCTGAAACGGAGCTGCTCATGACCTCAAACTGTTGAATGACGCGCTAGAGCTCAAAACGATCGCTCGGGTCGTTACACGCCATCACAATCTTTAATGGATTTTGCGTCGTGACAACTTCAATTCTAGTGTCCAAATTATCCGACTTTGTAAAAGCTCAGTTTCCTGTTGCCTTATCAAACAAGGCTAATGAATACTATAGGAAAATTAACCCTATATTCTTAGAATTTCAATAGTCAATTCCAAAAAGAAACAACGTAGTAGTAGTAGTAGTAGATAAAGCAATAATAATAATAATAGTAATAATAATAATAATAATAATAGATAAAATAGTTTATTTTACTGCTTTTTCAAAATTATTTTAAAATGAGGTAGCTACTATTACACTTAAAAATATGAATACTATGCTCACGCAGAATAATTATACTAATATGTATGTTAGTATTATGGGTGAATAAATTATTACAATTCAGGAAAAATTGGACAAGCTCATAACTGAAGTCCAAAAAATCCAACAGAAG
>ML319295.1:0-26939 GCA_005239505.1 Nicotiana paniculata
ATCGAACGTGTGATACCTGACGGTGGGTATTCTTTTCTTTTAGAAGTAATACTTCTTTAGATGTATGGCGTTCCAACTTGTTGGTAGAACTCTACGGTCCATAACTTCCAACTCATAGGCGCCTTTCCCAGCTATGCCTCAGATTTTGTAAGGTCCTTCCCAGTTTGGATTTAGCTTTCCTGCACCTGCTTCTTTTGTTGATTGAAAGACTTTTTTGAGGAAGAAGCTCCCAATTTTAAAGTACGTGAGATGAGCTTTACAGTTGTAGTAACGCTCTATGATTTCTTTTTGAGCTGCCATCCGTATCAATGCTGTTTCTCTCCGTGGTTCGAGCAGGTCTAGTTTGGTCCTTAATTTGTCGTCGTTTTCACCTTCCATAACTGTTGAGAACCTTATGATTGGTTCGCCAATCTCCACAGGTATTAAGGCTTCTGAGCCATAAACAAGTGCGAACAGAGTTTCTCCCGTGGCTATTTTTGAAGTTGTTCTGTATGCCCATAGTACCGCTGGTAACTCATCGGGACAGTTCCCTTTGGATTTATCCAGCCACTTCTTTAGATTGTTGATGATGACCTTAGTTGTTGATTCAGCTTGACCATTAGCCACAGGGTGGTACAACGTTGAAGTAATCCGCTTGATTTTCCAACTTTCAAAGAATTCAGTGATTTGCGAGCCTATGAATTGTGGGCCATTATCACACACGATTTTCTTTGGTATTCCAAAGCCACATATTATGTTTCGCCATAAGAAGCTTTTAACTTCCTTTTCTCGCACTTGTTTGAACGCTTCTACCTCTACCCATTTTGTAAAATAGTCGGTTAGTACGAGTAAAAACTGTACCTGTACTTTAGCTGTGGGAAGAGGTCCCACTATGTCCATACCCCATTTCATGAAAGGCCATGGAGATATTATTGGATGTAATANAATGTCCTTCGTGGACTTCTTTCATCACAAATTCCGTTTGGTTAGGTCCGAGGCATTTAGCTAGGGGTCCTCCGAACATCTTGCGATAAAGTGAGTTGCGAATAAGGAATTGTCGTGCGGCTTTGCGGCGAAGTGCTTGAGCCGCTTTCCTGTCTTCAGGTATGGTGCCATTCTGCAAAAAAATAAGAATTTCGTTTCTCCAGTCCCAAGTTAGATTGTTTAAAATTACCTCATTCCTGTCATGGTCTATTATTGAATGAAATAGTTGAACAACAATTGTATTGTCTTTGTTCGTTACTTCCGTGACTGCTATAAGGTTAGCTAATGCATCTGTTTCTGCATTTTGATCTCTAGGTATTTGCACTACCTTCCATGTTTTGAATTGTCTCACGAGCTCTCGTGCTTTTTCAAGATACTGTTGCATTCTAGTCTCTCGAGCGATGTAAGTCCCCTGTATCTGATTTACTACCAGTTGGGAGTCGTTGTTGATCATAATTTGCTCGATTGAGAGATCCCGTGTAAGTTCAAGCCCTACAATAATAGCTTCGTACTCTGCNACCTTTTATATTTGAAGAACCATCGGTGAAAAAGGTCCATTGGCCTGGATTAACACCGTTAAAGAGTTGTAACTCTTTTTCTACTTCAGATACAATGCTATTACTAAAGTCAGCAACAAAATCAGCTAGTATTTGAGACTTAATTGCAGTCCTAGTGATAACTTGGCTTTTTGCCTCGTTTTTCGTTCCCTTATACGTGAATTTTGGATACAATTTTACACAAAATATCCCCGAAAGCTTATACGTTGTGCTTGTTGCAGGATTGAACCAGAAATAAAGGCATTCAGTCTAAAATCTGCTCAAAATAGGAGTGAATCCGGCACAAGGAGCAAAACCAACAAAGCTGCTCAAGATAAGAAGTCCACTGCGGTCGCGGTCGTGTTTTTGCGGACCGCGATGCATTTCCAGTGAGTCATAAATTCAAGCCATCATCCACCGCGGCCGCGGTCAAAGTTTCACGGACCGTAGTGGAGTTCTAGTGAGACCCAAGAATTGCAAGTTCCCACCGCGGCCGCGGTCGAAGTTTCACAGACCGCGGTGGCGTTCCAGTGAGGTCCTAAGGTTTTCGCGGACCACGGTCGTGTTTTCGCGGTCCGCGGTGGTACTTCAGGGGTATTTTTGTCCGAAAATTTGGCTGACTATAAATAGACTATTTTATAATTTATTTACATATCTGGAACATATCAGTTGTTTTTCAGAGTGGAGAGCTCGTGAATATTTTAGGGTTTTTATTTATTTAGCTTTATTCTTGCATTTTTAACATTGAAAACTTCAATTTCATAGTTAGGAATCAATTAAATGGGTTGTTCTTCTTCTCTATCATTGTTCTCATCTTTGATTATGAGTAGCTAGACCCATTAGCTAGGGTTGTGGCTAAACCCTAGTGTGGGTATATAATGGGGTTATGAAATTAAGGTTGGGAAATTAATGGGTGTTGGATATTTAGGCTATTTTAAGGTTTTTATTGCTATAATTTATGGTTGCAAACACTAATTAACATTTCCATGACTTGGGTATTTCTTGAGAAAGAAGAATTGAGTCTAGAAATTAGCCTAATAGGGAATTAGGGCATTATCAAGAGATTGGTAGTCCCAATCAAAGGGGTTAAACCCAGAAATGGTAAAACCCTACTTGAGCCCTAGTTAACGGGTTAAACCTCGAGAGAGTAACACCCTACCTAAGCCTATATTGCTTGATTATTGAGCACCCAATTGGACTCGAGAGAGGCAATTAGGGTATAATCACTCAAACTATCGAGAGGAATAGAGTGAGCACCTTCGTGCTTTGGTTATAGCTATATCCTTAGCAAGTTCCCCGGCCTTATAATTGAATCCCTTTGTGTATCCACCTAGGCAATAGTCACGACCCTAGTGCATTTATCAATATTAGAAAACAACAACAAAAATAAAATAAAGTTAGTCATTACTTTGCTTTCAAACAATAGAATACATTTAGTATAGTTCAACACCAACCAATGTTTAGAAATGCAATTAGAAACACTCGACCCTTCTAGATCACTTATACACTCACTCCCATCTATAGGCTCCCTGTGGATTCGATCCCGACCATTCGGGTAAAAGCTACACGACCCTTGCATTCATACTTATATAGTAGTGTGGGTTAGGCGTCGTCACCTAGGCTGATAGATTATTTCATGCTCACTTAATTCTATGGCCCACTTGGCTAATCTTCCTCACAATTCCTGTTTACAAAGAATATTTCTTAAAGGATATGAGGTCACAACAGTGATTGGGTGGAATTGAAAATAAGGTCGTAGTTTTCTAGATGCCATTATTAAAGCTAAGGCTAACTTTTCCAGATGTGGATATCTAGTCTCAGCTTCTAGCAAAGTTTTACTTACATAATAGACAGGTGATTGTTTACCTTTTTCTTCTCTTACCAATACTGCACTTACAGCAATTTCTGAGACAGCCAAGTAGATGTACAATCTTTCCCCTTCTTTTGGCTTTGAAAGCAGTGGCAGTTTCGATACATAAATCTTCAGATTCTTGAGGGCTTGTTGATATTCTTCAGTCCATTTGAACTGATTCTGCTTTTAGAAATAAACCTACCCAAAGCTGCTATTCTCCCTGTCAGTCTTTGAACTTCCTTTTTATTTGTTAAAATATCAGGTATTTCCTCTATGGATTTAATTTGAGCAGGATTTACCTCTACTTCTCTATTTGATACAAGGAAACCAAAAAATTTTCCTGATTGCACTCCAAAAGTGCATTTCTCTGGATTTAACTTCATATTATACTTGCATAAAATATTAAAAGCAGTAGAGAGGTGCTGGAAATGGTCTTGTGCTTGTGTTGATTTTACCAACATTTCATCAATATAGACTCCCATCGTCTTTCCAAGATGTTCTTGGTACATTTTAGTCACTAACCTTTGATAGGTGGCTCCAGCATTTTTTAAGCCAAAAGGCATAACTTTATAACAGTAAGTCCCCCTGTTCGTGATAAAGGAGGTTTTTTCCTCGTCTAAAGGATCCATTTTAATCTGATTATAACCAGAATATGCATCTAGAAAGTTTAATAGTTCATGACCTGCGGTGGAATCAATCATTTGATCTATATGAGGCAATGGGAATGAATCTTTGGGGCATGCTTTGTTTAAATCAGTATAATCTACGCATACTCTCCACTTGCCATTCTTTTTAGGTACTACCACGGTGTTTGCTAACCAGTTAGGGTACGTTACCTCTCGTATCGAACCAATCTTCAAGAGTTTCTGTACCTCTTCGTCGATCACTTGGTTCTTGAATGGTCCTTGCTTTCTTTTCTTCTGCTTAACAGGTACAAAGGATAGATCTTCATTTAGTTTATGAGTCATCACTTCTGGTGGGATGCCTGTCATATCTGAGTGGGACCATGCAAAGTAGTCTGCGTTAGCCTTTAAATAATCAATTAACTTACCTCTTCGAGCGGGGCCTAGCCTCGTGCCTATATACACTTTCTGCTCAGGCTTTTGTTCAGATAATGGAACAGCTTCGAGCTCTTCCGTAGTTGTTTTGATGTGCTCATCTTTCTCCGGTTCACGAATGACGTCCGGTCTGGAATCTGTTTCTGTGTGGTATAGTATACCTTCCGTGGTTACTTGATTTTCCTTCTCGTAAGTATTTTCTTTCGTACTTGTTTCAGCGATAATTCCTTCCGTACCTACTTGGGTAGTAATTTCTTCCATGCTTGTTTGGGTTGTGTTACCTGCTTGGGAGATTCCCTTATCCTCCACCTCTATTTTCTTGTTGTAGTGTACCACAGAGTTTATATTTCTTGCGGTATGCTGATCTTCTTTGATTTGTTGAATCCCTCATTCAGAGGGAAATTTAATTACCTGATGCAACGTGGAGGGTATCACTTTCATGTCGTGGATCCATGGCCTTCCAATGATTACGTTACAAGCCATGACAGTATCGATGACTTAGAACCTGGCACTTCTGATCAACCCCTCAGCATAAGTGCTAAGCTCAATTTCTCCTTTTTTTATAACTGTAGAGTTATCAAACCCTGATAGGGCTTGTGCTTTTGGGATTACTTTATTCCCCAGTAGCATTTCTTCCATGACTCTTAGTAAAATAATATTGACTGAACTGCCTGGATCAATCAACATTTTACGTTAGTGTCATGAATAAGTAAAGATATTACCAGAGCATCGTTGTGCGGAAGCATTAATCCGCTGATATCTGCATCATTGAAGGTTATATCATCTTCTCCACGAGCCCATTTTCCATGTGTAATTGTAAACTTCGTGGTTGTTTTGCAAATCACTCCGTTTACTTCTTCACCCCCGTGTATTACGTCAACGGTTCATTTTGGAGAAGGAGGCTTTGGGGGCTCCTGCCTATTTACCTTTATCACTAAACAATTCTGTTAAATAGCCCTGTTTTAATAAATTTTCTACTTCACCTTGTAAAAATATGCAATCCGCAATTTTGTGCCCATGATCGTTGTGAAATTCACACCAGTGATCTGGGTTTCTTCTACTTGGATTTGACCGCATCTCTTTGGGCCACTTAACCTTGTCTCCCATGTTCCTCAATATTGAGACAGGTTCTGTAGTACTTACATTAAAGGTATGATCCCCAATTTGAGTACTACCTCTAGGTCGTTCATCTCGATCTTTTCTAGATCTTGATGAGGATGAGACCATGTATCTTCATTGTGGTCTGTAGTCCGACCTAGTGTTTTCGAACCTGGGGCGGATATCGCGTCCCGAGGGTCCTAAGTAAGGATCGTACCTGTTTTTACCTGATCTTCTATCTGATTCAGGACGTTTGGATCTGGAATGATCTTCATCTCTCGAACGAGCAACGATATCTTCTTCAATTATGAGTTTAGTAATGTACCTGTTATATACACCGTTCCATGTTGTAGCGAGGAATTCTCTTAGACTCTCCTTAAGTCGCCTCGTGGCTTCTGAGCTTTTATCGTTCAGGTTGCTCGCAAATGCCATGGCTGCCCAATTAGCAGGCGCCCTGGGTAAGTGCATTCTTTCTCGTTGAAATCTGTCTACAAACTCACGAAGTAGTTTCGTGTCTCCTTGTTTTATTTTGAATATGTCTTCCATTCTATTCTCAACTTTTTGTGCACCAGAGTGTGCTTTTATAAACGAATCTGCAAGCTCAACAAAAGAGTCGATAGAATTTTCAGGGAGAAGAGAATACCAAGTTAGGGCCCCTTTAGTAAGTGTTTCCCCAAATTTCTTGACAAGGACTGATTCAATCTCTTGTTTCGTTAAGGCGTCGCCTTTTACTCCAGTAGTGAAAGCAGTCACATGGTCGCGTGGGTCAGTTGTTCCATCATATTTGGGAACGTCAGGCATTTTGAACTTATTGGGTATAGGCAAGGGTGCCGCACTTGGCTTCCAAGGTTGTTGAGAATATCTATCAACATTGATGCCTTTGATGATAGGTGATACTCCAGGAATTTGTTCGATGCGATCGTTCTGCTCCTTCATCTGTTCATTTCGAGAGATTCATTAGGAGTATCTCCTCTTACTGAGTTTGCCAACCCAGATTGAGGGTTTTCTATGGTGATGGTTTTATTGGGGGGTGGCGTCGGCGGTGTAGGTAACGCTGCCGATAATCCTCTCGCAAATTCTTGCAAAGCTTGACTCACATACTTTGCAATCATTTGCTTTACATGATCTTGTTTCACAGTTTGATCATTATCACCATTGTTGTTATTGGATCTTTCTGGGGTTTGTTCCCTCGAACAACGTGGGGTTCCTGAAGGCGATGGAACTGGGGTTCTACTCCTTTGCTGGTTGTTGTCATTGGGGTTTGACATAATTCAGAGGATATCGCTTAAAAAGTAAACAAAGATTATCAGATTTTCGGTAACGGAACCAATTTGTTTAACCAAAGAATTAGACCCTTTGACTAAAGCTTATTTTTAAGATGAATACGGGTTACTGATAATCAAGATAATGGAGAAAAATGAATAATAGACAATATTGCAGAAATATAAAGTTGATTGTATTCGAGAATCAGATACCTTTACAAGTTGTTTTCTCCTCCCTTATATAGGAGATTCTTACAACGTACGACTCTTGCTATGGTTACTCATTAATGACTAATTATGACATTAATGAGGCGTTACAAAGGATAACGGTAATTGGGGTTCGGTTACATAACGTTCGAGTAATCAATTGTGGGTCCTTGAATCTGCCCGTAGCTTTGTCTAGATTCATTCTGACCGTGCCTCTCTCCCGTTTTGATCAAGTTGAGTTTCCCGTGGCTGATAAGTTCGTGGGTTTACTGAACCGTGCCTCTTTGTACCGTGTCTCTTCAAGGAGTCATGTCCAGCTGTCGCGTTTTCCTGTGTCCACGTGACTGGCTGAGTTTTCAAAAGCTGGCTTACGTGTGAAACTCTTTTTTACCAATACATAAACCCCCTTGATTCCCTCTTCAAAATCACCCCAAACGCTCCAAACCTGCCTTTAAAAATGGTGGAAATAAGCAAACATTCGCGAAGGGTTCAATTTATACTCTTTGCCCAGCAAAACCGCATCTGCGGTCAAAATACCCGCTTCTGTGACGCCGCACCTGTGAAAAAACCATCACAGGTGCGGATTTCGCTTACTCCTTAAAATCCGCATCTGCGGCCTATATCTCGCACCAGCGCATCCAGCCCAAACCACACCTGCCCGCATCTGCGAGCTAGTTTCTGCTTCTGCGGACCTCGCACCTGCACTCCCCCTTCCGCAGGTGCGGAAAAACACCAGAAGCCCAACACAGCAACATTAGCAGCTCTTAAACAACCAAAAATTAACCCGTGAACCACCTGAGACACACCCGAGGACCTCGGGACCTCCACCAACAATACCAACGAGTCACATAACAATTACTAACTAAGTCGAGCCCTCGAAACACTCAAAACAACATCAAAACATCAAATCAACCTCGGATTCAAGCCTAAGAATTTCTAAACTTCCAATTTCCACAAACGATGTTGAAACCCATCAAACCTCGTCCGAATAATCTCAAATTTTGCACACACGTCACAAATGACACTACGAACCTACTCTAACTTCCGGAATTCCATTCCGACTCCGATATCAAATTTTCCACTGCCAACCGAAAATCACCAAATTTCCAATTTCGCTAATTCAAGCCTAATTCTACCACGGACCTCCAAAACACAATCCGGACGTGCTCCTAAGTCCAAAATCACCCAGCGGAGCTAACGGAACCATCAGAAATCCAATTTGAAGTCAAATTCTAAAAAGTCAAACTCTGTCAAACCTTTCCAATTTGAAGCTTCTAGCTGAGAATCATTCTTCTAAATCATTTCCGAACAATCTGAAAACCAAAACTGACGATTCACATAAGTCACGATACATCACACGGAGTTACTCATTCCCTCAAACAACCGAGCGAAGTGCAACTGCTCAAAACGACTGATCGGATCGTTACATCCTCCCCCACTTAAACATGCGTTCGTCCTCGAACGTGCCAAGACTTGTTCTCCAACACCATCAAACCACCGCGTAACCTTACCACGCACATACCCGGGGGTGATCCCACGTCACCCTGTCCCATATATACCTGATAACACAACACATCTAAAATTTCTTCATCCAACCTAGCCCATAAGCCTTAGAATCCAATTTCCACATTCGAAATTTCTATAAGATCAGAATCACGCATCCAACAAACAAGTTGTATCCAACCATAGCCACAACTCGAGATGAAATCATATGATATCCCACATAACTCAAACACTCGTAGCGATAATTTATAATCACAGTGGCTTCTCAGAACAACCCAATTCTGGTAACAACCTATCATCAAACAAAGACCCTTTCTAACACCTTCATACACTGCCAATGATGAAAGAAACACGTAGAAACCCATAACCATTCGTCGGATCAACAAGTGGTGGAACTCCTTCTCCTTCAATAGGAACTATGGAAAAATTTCTAAGTCGATCAACATCGATATCCTCCCAAATATACCGCAACTAGATCCGATAGCACCCATTCTAGGTCTGATGACCTCATCTCATCCATACAACCACTCTAGTGACATGACGCATCAATACAACTTAAGGCCACAACCCGTGCAATCCGCACACCAATCAGCAACCACTCCAAATGTACTCTAACTTGGAAAATGACATCAAACAAGAGAACCGTCCCGCAAGATCAATATGTATCACCACAACTCAATGCTAAGAACTCCTCACACACCACAGAACCAAAACACACGAATCAAACACACAAGGATCATATCTCCACATAACTTCGTAGCAGGGCGTGACCCCCATCCAAACGCTGGTCCATATTATATACCTCGCTCCGCCTTGATCAAAATCAATAACCACGTGAAATTCGACATCAAGTACTCAAAGTGCATTACCATAACCACGGAGAATCAAACGATACAATACCACACGAAAACTGAAAGAACATAACCAATACGCCACAATCCTGCATTACCCAATTACTTATCTCACTCAAATTCTGCTATAAGACCACAATAGAACCGCACCATGGGTGTATATAACCAACGAATCACATCCCCTCGTAGCATAGAAGGATAACTCATAGAACATATTGGAAAATGAGTAAGCTCAACTCTAACCAAATGACACATCCCTTCAACAACAACAGTACGGAGTCAACCAATTCGACCCGGTGTAGAACGCACATTCATACATGGCCTACCAATGAACCCCAAATCAACTCTGGTCATCCACAATAGACAAATAACCCTCCAAAAGTCCACAATAACTGAATCACACACATGTTATCTTCTGACCAACCTCGACTACGTTTTCACAGTCCACAACCACGAAACAATCTACTCATGAGAACATCCAGTCTCCAAATCCATAGAACACACAGATCACCATAACCGATCTCAACTCCACCGCCTGAATGTCTAACACTACTCCAATACACGGTCATCCCACGAGGAATACTTCTATGATTATTCTGTGTCACAAGGAGAAATTTGAATATCCACAGGCGACCAACTAGGAGAGTGCCGCCACACTAATGAAGTATCCATTAATCAAAACACAGTTCCCCTTCTGAAACTTACACATTCATCAAGCCATACCTAGAACTAATACCATCTATCTGGTCATCTGAGATCGTCCATGCTGCCTGAAAATTCAGAACCTTCCTTTCAAAACCGGATCATGACCTTGTACTTGCAAATCTCAATACTACACCTCACATCACACCCATTACACCACCCTATGAAAGATACGACATATCTCAAATTCCATTCTGAGTCGCAAGCAACTACATAATCAATTAGCTAAGAACTTTCCACTTGATTCCATTCTAGAGAAAATTACAATACACCACATGCCCCACGCACCAGTGGGGAATATACATCTCAACTATGGTAGAGACCACCAAGAACTCTCCAAAAATCCATTTGCACTTAACAAAACCGTTAGGGCTGAATCCCTCTAACTCAACCAAGATACGAAGGTCGCCAAAACCCAAGAGCATCACCACGAATCACACGTAGAACCTTATAACATCATAAGCACCCAAAGAACCGATCTTACTCATTACCATGCCGATCCAATGTACTACCAAGATGTCCTATTCTTCCTAGTTCCTTCTGAGTTACCTTCAAATCTATTCTTCCCCTTGCCATAATTTCAAAATCCTGAACCAAAACTCGCCACACGAGACCCTAGCACAAAACCACACAACCCTAAGGCTCATAAACCACTGAATATTCTCTTAAGCACCCCAAAAGTACCACAACTCAAACACTTACTCTGAAGAGACTTTCTATGAATTTAAGCTATTGTTTCTCTTTCTTGATACCGAAATGTAGAATCCACAATGATATAGAAATACCACAAATCTTGATACCTTCCAATGTAAATCTCAGTTTCTAGCTAGATACACATCCTGAAGATTCCTAATTATTACATATAAACCTTTAATCCATCAGAACCATTCTCGAGAGTCATTCACTCTACGCAAATTCCATTAAACTGATCAAGCAGACTGAACGACTTGTACCCCATTTTCACATCAACAACCTAGGAAGTAATCCATACTTCTAAGCAACCGAGCAATCTTCTAATCCACGCACACTACATCCTTCACAACTAGCCACTCAATTATTCCATGCCTCCCACATGCCTATAGAGAGAAATACAACTTGTATCCAGAATTTCACTTACTCGAGTCATCCTCACTCTCAACGCCTGCAGTCATAACTGACACACTAGTATAACCCAATTAATACTAATACAACACGAAATCGTGCAATCAACTCGTCGATGACAGACTGACCTACTTGGCTCGAGGCCATAGATCAAAATGCACAATAGTTCACAATGCCCATACTCCATTACTGCCATAATACCGCAGTGGGATTCAACTAAATCCTTCTTGAGCTCTTGCAACGCAAACCATCTAATACTTCAAATTATCTGCAAATCTCGCATTCACCATAATAATAGTCATGTCAACTTCCACAAGCAATCTAAACTCAAATTGCAACATATATCATTTACTGGTAAAAGAGAACTTGTTATAAAACAACATAAGGATCACACAATCTCAGGACACCCCGCAGGAGATAACCCCGCATGCTTAGCCTCAAACTAATATATCTCTATACCCTTCCAAAATTATGGCTATTACGCGGTCACTTATCCTCCTGCATTAAAACTTAACCCATTCCTATCCTCGAGGCATCGCAATACACGGTATAAGAACCTGAAGCCGAGGCAGAACTAACACTGGAGATGTGGTCAAAGCAGTCGTGAGCTTCTGAAAGCTCCCCTCACACTCACCCGACCACCCGAATAGAGCTCTTTTTTTGGGTCAATTTGGTCAAGGACAAAGCAATAGATGAAAATCCCTCCACAAAGTGACGGTATTAACCTGCCAAACCAATAAATCTCCTAATCACCGTGGCTGAGGACGGCCTAGGCCAATCTGCACGCCTCTATCTTCTTCGAATCCACCTGAATACCCTCAGTAGACACCACGTGCCCCAAGAATGCTACTGAACTGCGCCAAAATTCACACTCGGAGAACTTTGCATAAAATCTTATCCTCCCTTAATCTCTGTAATAAAATCCTCAAATGTTGAGCATGCTCCTCCTGGCTACGTGACTACACCATGATGTCATCAATGAATACAATAATGAGGGAGTCCAAATATGGCTGGAATACACTATTCATAAAATGCATGAATGCTACTGGGGCATTGGTCAGCCCAACAAACATCATCAAGAACTCATAACACAACACGAAGATCTACTTCACTCCGAAACTAAACTACATGGGAGGTCCTTCAATACACCCACAACTCGAGGTCATACGTCAACTCAAGACAGAAGTCAAACATCCAATAGTTCTTGCTACATCTCCAACAAACTCTTTTTGTCACATTCAAACAATCTGAACACATCTCACCATCAATCATACTCACCACATAGTCATCCAGTCATAAAATCTCACTAATAAGGACACAAACGGACATATAAGTCCCAAAGGCACGTGCTCACACAATCAAACTCTCAGTACTCAAGCCACATACAAAACCCTGCCTCAAGTCCTCCAAACTGGCCTATCATCAACATGCTAAAATCACACCTCACACCTCATCCATGGAAATCACAAGTCGATGCACAATTGATACCGAGCGCTTACGCGTGCATTCGAATGCATGGAAGGAATTCAAAGAGTTATGCTTCAGGCTGAATTAATGGATTCGCACAACCAGAATTCAAGAATGTGAGATATTTCCTAAGGGTTCCGCAGCTTCTTGAAGATAAGTACAGACGTCCCCGTACCGATCCGCAAGACTCTACTAAATCTGCTCATGACTCGTGAGATCTATGTAACCTAGGCTCTGATACCAACTTGTCACGACCCAAACTACCAAGTCGTGATGGCGCCTATCATGGTACTAGGCCAGCCGACTCACTACCCCAAAACTACCATGTTTCATTTCAAAAATCTATTTTCAAACTACTAAATCATATATCTTTCATAAGAAATTCAAATCAAAGAAAATGCAGAAATAAAGGCCCGACATCGGGTGTCACCAGTCGTGAGCAACTAATACAACTGTCTGTAAATATCAAGACTAACATAGTCTGGGATTAATCAAGTACAACTAAGGGAAGATAGATGGGGAGGAAAGCAGGGTTGCGATCGCCATGCAGCTATCTTGCTAACTCCGAGAATTTGCTTCAGAAGTAACCAACAACCTCAACCGTGTCTAGAGAACACCTGAATCTGCACACAAGGTGTAGGGAGTAACATGAGTACGCCAACTCAGTAAGTAACAAACATAAATAAAGACTGAGTAGTAGTGACGAGCAGTAAAACACATAAAGTCCACATCATGAAATCTCAGTAAAATACAACATGCTTTCAAATCAGTATTTGAGTCAAATCATCTCGTTTAAAATCGAGTTCCGATGAAAATCATTTAGAGGTATTTTTCAACAGTTTCAACCGAGGCTCAATTCAAAATAGAGTGAAACTGATGAAATCATAAACAGTCACTCGGGCAAAACATCACTCATATACAGCCCCTCAGGCAAGCCTCACAGTCACTCGTAAACAGCCCCTCGGGCATACCTCACAATCACTCGTAACAGCCCATCGGGCATACCTTACCATCACTCATGCCTCCTAGTCACTCAACACTCGGCACTCGCACTCAGTAGGTACCTGCGCTCGTTGGGGGTGTGTACAGACTCCGGAGGGGCTCCTTCAGCCCAAGCGCTATATCAAGCCAAATCATGGCATAAATCTCTCAGGCCCTCGGCCTATATCAAACATGTTGCGGCGTGCAGTCCGATCCCATATAATATCCTCATAAAATAGGCCCTCGGCCTCACTAAGTCATAAACCTCACAAGCCACTCGGGCATAGTAAGAATCAGGGAACTCTGCCCAAAACATCATTTGTGCATCAAAACATAATAATAATACTGAATTATACAGTAAACATGTAGAATCATGACTCAGTGTAGATTTCAAATCAAAACATGAGAGGATAGTAATAAAATTCCCCTGAGGGTCCAAACAGTACCGGCACAAGGCCCAAACATGGCATTCAGCCCAAGTTATGAGAATTCTTTCTAAAACACATAGCTATTATACAACTTTAATCAAAATATGCAACTCTACAGTTGCTACGGGATGGACCAAGTCATAATTCCTAACGGTGCATGCCCACATGCCCGTCACCTAGCATGTGCTTCACCTAAATATAGTAAAATGATACGAGAATCCGGGGTTTCATACCCTCAGGACTAGATTTACAATCGTCACTTACCTCAAATCGAACAAAATTCTATCCCGCAATGCTCTTGCCTCTCGACTCATCCTGCAAATGCTCCGAATCTATCCAAAATCAGTATATTATAATCAATATATGCTAAAGGAATGAATTCCACATGAAGGTTATCAAATTAGACCAAATATCCCGAATTTGGTACAAACCCGGCCCCCGGGCCCACGTCTCTAAATCTGATAAAAATTATAAAACTAGGAAGCTCGTCCACTCACGAGTCCACCATACCAAATTTATCAAAATCCGACCTCAAATGATCCCTCAAATCCCCAAATCAAACTCTCGAATTACCAAGCCCTAATCCCCTCAATTTCATCTTTAATTTCTACTAATTACATGCTTAAACAACTGAAATTTACCATAATCACGAGTATTAAGCTCAAATAACTTACCTCAATGTAAACCCCGTTGTTTCCCTCTTCAAAATCACCCCAAAAGCTCCAAACCCGTCTTCAAAAATGATGGAAATATGCAAAAATTCGCGAAGGGTTCAATTTATACTCTCTGCCCAGAAAAATCGCATCTGCGGTCAAAATACCCGCTTCTGCGACCTGCACCTGCGGAAAAACCATCGCAGGTGCGGATTCCACTTACTCCTCAAAATCCGCATCAGCGGCCCACATCTCGCACTTGCGGTCTCACAGGTGCGCTCCAATACTCGCACCGGCGCATCCAGCCCAAACCACTCCTGACCGTATCTGCGAGCCACTTTTCTCTTCTGCGGACCTTGTACATGCGCTCCCCCTTCCGCAGGTGCGGAAAAACACCAGAAGCCCAACACCAGTAACATCAACAACTCTTCAACAACAAAAAATTAACCCGTGAACCACCCGAAACACACTCGAGGCTCTCGGGACCTCCACCAACAATACTAACGAGTCACATAACAATATACACACTAAATCGAGCCCTCGGAACACTCAAAACATCATTAAAACATCAAATCAACCTCGGATTCAAGCCTAAGAATTTCTGAACTTCCAATTTTCGCAAACGATGCCGAAACCCATCGAACCTCGTCCAAATAACCTCAATTTTGCGTGCACGTCACAAATGACACTATGAACCTACTCCGACTCCCGGAATTCCATTCCGACTCCGATATCAAATTTTCCAATGCCGACCGGTAATCACCAAATTTTCAATTTCGCCAATTCAACCCCAATTCTACCACGGACCTCCAAAGCACAATCCGGACGCGCTCATAAGTCCAAAATCACCCAGCGGTGCTAACGGAACCATCAGAAATCCAATCTGAAGTTAAATTGTAAAATGTCAAACTTGGTTAAACCTTTCCAATTTGAAGCTTCTAGCTGAGAATCATTCTTCTAAATCATTTCCAAATAATCTGAAAATCAAAACTAACGATTCACATAAGTCAAGATACATGACACAGAGTTACTCATGCCCTCAAACAACCGAGTGAAATGCAACTGCTCAAAACGACCGCTCGGATCGTTACACCAGTGGGTTCGACTGAACCGTAAAAGATACCCTACCTCCTTCCCTGCTCATCATCGTTTTTGAACTAAACAGAGTACAATTACTAAGAAATCAGAAGAAAGATAATGAGCTCACCAAATGAACTAGCTATAAACTCCATGTAATTAAAAACACAAGTAAAACCAAAAACAAAAAAACAATACTTTGAATCCTAGGCGAATCTATGAATGAACGCCCCTAACTGACTCCGTAACCAATTGAAGCAATCTCATTGGCCTGCCAACACCCACGGCCCCACACCTGCTACGCGTATGACATATTCTCTGTATATCCCATTTGGCCATTTCATTGACTTCATTTACTTTACTACCATTGCTTTCCTTCCCATTACAACCTTCCTTGTTCTTTTCTGATTGTCTCTCCCTTTGCTTTTTGTATCTATCTGTATCGGAATTTGCAGACACAAAGCTTTACTATTACTACTATCTTAAGTTTTCTTATCCATAATCAAGAAAAGAATATATAGTATCGAATCTCTCTAACTCAACTCAGCCACACAGATCGCCAAAACCCAAGANGCCCAAAACCACCCATAAGGAGGACTTACGTGGATTTCTTGAGATACCCAAAAAATGAGAATTTTGAGAATTTTCAGTTTCTTGATTCTGTTTAGTTTCGCCTTTGGACATGAAAATCTTAATACCTTAATTGTTGAGTTCCCAGAAAATACTGAACCCCAATTGAAGGAAACCCTTATTGATGAGCTTGAGTTAGAGTGTACAAGTTGGAGGTTTGCTGTGGAGGCTAATAATTTAAGCCCATGGAAGACTATTCCAAAGGAATGTGCTGAGTACGTGAGGCAATATATTAATGGTGGGGCTTATAAGTTGGACATTGATAGAGTTTCAAGTGAAGCGGGAGCCTATGCAGAAAGCATGAAATTGGGCGCAGATGGAAACGATGTATGGGTTTTTGATGTTGATGAGACTTTGCTTTCAAATCTTCCCTATTATTCGCAACATGGTTATGGGTATGATTTTCATAACCTTTTTCAAGATTGGGGTTTTTAGTTTTTCTTATTTTAAATGGCAGTGTTGTGTTGTCCTTTTACTACTCCCTCGTTTTCAATTTATGCGGTGATATTTGATTGGACATAAAGTATAAAAAGAAAGAATTTTCATTAAGAGTTAAGAGATTTATCATTCAAAGGGAAGTAGACTACTCAAAAAATTTCTATTTTATTTGTTGGAATTGAATTTGAATAAAGAATTAATAGAAGACGGAATCACTTTTAAATTTGTGGTCTACCATAAGAAAGGACAACTGCGTGGCCATAAATAATTTTATTAAGGATAAATGAAAAGCTTAAAGTTAAATTATTTCTAAATATGAAAGTTTGATATTCTTTTGGAAAATATGCTACATAAATTAGGATGGAGGGAGTAAGTGATAAAAAAAGGAACTTTGTTATTATACTTAAGCTTTTGGGACAACTTGAATGTTGATATGAGATCTTATTTTGAGCATACTTCTATGTACATTTGTATGCTACTGATAAACTATGTTGATTTTGTGAAATGGTTTTCTTGGGGGTTATTTGTAGGTTGGAAGTATTTGACAGTGTGAAATTTGATGAATGGGTTGAGAAAGGAGTGGCGCCTGCCATTGGGTCAAGTTTGAAGCTTTATCAAGATGTTATGAGGCTAGGATTCAAAGTGTTCTTGCTGACTGGGCGTAGTGAAAGACACAGAATTGTTACAGTCGAGAATTTGTTGAATGCTGGTTTTCAAGATTGGGACAAGCTTATACTGAGGTGAGTTATAGTGGCATCGGATTTTATATCAATAGAACTGTGTCCATTTATTGCTGGAAACTTTGTAAATGGAAATTAGCTATGATGTATTATATGTTAATTTGTATCTATTCTGCTCTATTTAGATCTACTTATAGTAAATAGTTTGTCATTTAAGACAATTTAGAGATACTTTGTAAAGCCCTTATCTAATTCACAATCATAATAATTTTGAGAAGAATCAAATTGATCCTCCATAAGAATGAATTAGTTAGAGGAAAGTGTGATGAGTACTTCACCATTAGCTGAAATCAGTTAATATTTGGGCATCATTGTCATGTTTAGTTGGTTTTTCAGGTTATGGTTGTATATATTAGACTTTCTGATATCAATCCAGGGAATTCTACATGCTGCAATAAATTTTCCAGGAATATGATTAACCCTACTTGGTCTGTACTAGGTAGCTCTAGAAATAGTGCTTCATGCTGTAGTTCTGAGCGTGTAATCTTTTGATATTTGCAAGTTGTTTCGTTGACTGCACAACTAAAAAGAAACTCTGGTTTTCCCAATCACAGCACATATTTTTAATCTAGGTGAACCAGAGGCGTATCCAGGATTTTAGAGCATGGGTACACCGTGCATGAGCTCCTGAGACCCGAGTTTCTTAGAGTGTGTTTGAGAGATGTATTTTTGGTTCGTAGATTTTAAACGTTAAATCAAAGAAGAAAGAAAGAGAAGAAAGAAAAAAATAAGATAACAAACGTGTAACCAATAAAAAAGGAAGAAAAAAAAAGTGTGTCTATAAATAGAAAAAGCGGCAGGGGCATGGGAATTTAACCCTATTTATTAATTACATATGATTTAAAAGAAGAAAGACTACAGGGATCGATCCTGACTAAAAGGTAGAAGGTGCACCTCCTTACAAAAGTGCACCTCCTAATCAATGCACTAAAGTGCTCAGTTGAGCTTGGGTTCACCAATGTTAATTTAAGTATTTGAGCTGAAATTCGCTGGTTCCATATATGATTTAGGGAGAGGAGGATGAGTTCGTCCTGAGGTGAACCCTATTAGCATGCATATTTCCTGGTTCTTGGATATAATGGTTGATTGTGATGCTAATGCAGGGGCGCGGAGGATCATGGAAAATCAGCCACAATGTATAAATCAGAGAAAAGGGATGAGATGGTAAAAGAGGGGTTCAGAATTGTGGGCAACTCTGGAGACCAGTGGAGTGATTTGTTGGGTTCCTCTGCTTCTATTCGCTCATTCAAGCTTCCTAACCCAATGTACTACATCCCTTGACATGGATGCCAATATTTTTCTCCTCTCCACTGGCTAAGCTTCTGCAAATAATGGAATTCTATTCCCTGTAATTCTTTAGACACAAGAAAATCCATGAATTAATTACTAATATACTGTCTCCTTCCTTTTATACTGCTATTAACATAGGTTTGGCAATCACAAACTATGAATTCCCTCGATTATGAAAGTTGATCATGTTATATGTATTAAAGGGGCATCGATCTCTATTCCTCTTGGTAATTAATTCAACCTTCAACCAAGTGCACTTTTAAACATTATTTAAATATGGATGCCAACGGTTAATACTATATTAATTTTAAAAAATATACACATTAAATATCTAGTTTTATGCTTACCAAAACAATGTTAAATTTGGTCAAGGGAGAGTGGATCAATAATTGTACAATTTTTTAATTTTTTAATTTTTTTTGGTAATAAATAAAAAAAAAAAAAAAAAAAGTAAAGAAAGCCAAATCCGCCTAGCCCCAGAGCTAACACCCCCTGATGGGAACTGCAAGCCTGCAACTAACTTAAATCAATTTCGATCCTGAAGATATAAAGGTTCAAACAGATGTGTGATGTAAAACTCGGGTCAAATGATTTTGTGATCCATTACAAATTTATTTTTAATTTTATGACGTTATTTCTTTTTTTACACACGGAAGATTTACTTTTACACATAATAGATATATCTTTTACACGTAAGCGATTTAAAAAACACATTTTCGTAATTTCAACATTGTAAAAGTCATAGAAGCCTACAACCCTGTAAAACTCCCTAAAATAAAATATTATTCTTTAGAAGAGTACAACTCAGTATAGTGATCAGAATATAGGATGTTCGTAGCATAAATTTTTTCTTGAAATGGTATTTATCTTATAACTGATCACATAATTGAATTCCTGATAATTAGACGTCAATTCTACTCGGATAAGAATTAAGATAACTGGGATTAGGAAAAGCATGATAATTGATCTTGATTAGTTGGAATTATGAAATATTAAAGTGAAATTTTCCTTCCTATACCAAAAATGAAACCTTATGACCAAAAATGTGCATAGTTTCATATTTATCCGCCATATTCACATTTATTCTACAAATATTATACCATTCATTAAATATAAGAGTTGATTCCTAATTAGGCGCGCTATAAAATCTGGAACTAAATATTCTAATTGATTTTGAAACGGAAATCACGAATTAAACGTTATCTTCAATTTCAAAACAAATTACAGCGACTCTGTTATGCAAATTCTCTGTTCGTCGACATTTTTTCATAATCCACAAATTAAAAAAACGAATTTCAAAAAAAATTACAGCGACTCTGTTCTGCAAATTCTCTGTTCGTCGATATTTTTTCATAATCTACAAATTAAAAAAACGAATTTCAAAACAAATTACAGCGACTCTGTTCTGCAAATTCTCTATTCGTCGACATTTTTTCATAATCCACAAATCAAAAAAATGACAAAATATTCAAATCCAATTCTAGCGACTCTTTTCTGCCGATATTCTGTTCTTCTACTTTTTTTCTCAATCCACAAATCAGAAAAGCGACAAAATATTCAACAATTCTTCTGCAACAAAATGTAATCATGTCCAAAATCTCAATTATGCTACAATTGAATGGGAATTGGGATAACTATGGCAGATTTAGAGATTTTCAGGTTGATGGCATTGTGCTCGATGATGATGCCAGTTACAGTATATTGATTTCTACAATTGCAGAGCAATTAATGATTGATACTTCGGAGAAAATTGTAGAAATCAAATATATTGTGAATGGGCATTGTCCTCCAATGGAGATTAGGAACGATATGGGTGTTCGTGTATATATGGAGACAAAAAAGAAGAATAAAAACTTAGGATCATATCCGCTATGTATAACTGTACATGAGTTCAATATGGAATTGAGTATCACCACTGAGAACACAAGTGCAGGTTTGTTATGTTACAAATTCAATGAAATTCTGATTTTATGTTAATATCTACAAAATACCTACATTTATCTACAAATAAACTACATATCAGTGTAAGTATGTATATAGCAGTATTGTTTTTAAGGGTATCTACAAAATTACTACATTTATACTACAATTAAACTACATTCTATGTGGGGGGAAAATGTTGACTCCAAAATTTTCTCTTCATCTACAAAAATTCTACAAAACGGTAATGAAAATATTTATCTTTATTTTCATGCAGGTTCGTCTAGAACACTAAAGTTACTTGATATGCCAGCATCTCCCTTTATAGAGGAATATGAAAGTACAATAATAACTGAAAGTACACAAAGTGTTATTGAAGAAGGACAAGTGTATCAAGACAAGCAAACAATTGCAACTGCAATGAAGCACTATTCTGTCATGCACAAGTTCCAATTCAGGGTTAAAAGATCTAGCCACAGAGGTATGAAGATCTGAATGGTGAAAAGATTATTACAAACAGTCTTTTCCTTGTGACATGTGTTTTTCAAAATTGTAGATGAAATGTAGTTATATTGTATAGTGTATTGCTTTATGTTAAAACAGTCATTTTTGTTACATTTACATTGATAACCTGTATTAAAACTGTATTTTTTTTGTAGCTACTGGCTTATATGCGTTGGTGAAAACTGTAATTGGTACTTCAAGGCAACATCCATTAATGATTCTGCAATGTTCAAGGTCAGGAGTTTCAACCGACAACACACATGCTCCTTAATGGACAATTCATTCATACAGCGCAAACCTACTGCAGTTGTAGTTGGTAGCATGGTTATTCCAAAGTATTGTGATCCTAAGACAGTATACACACCAAAGGACATATAAACTGACATGTTGTCCGAACACGGAGTGAACCTAAACTACATGCAAGCATGGAGAGCAAAGGAAAAGGCTTTACAGTTTTTGAGAGGTCATCCTGCTGAGTCCTACAGCAAATTTCCAAAATATTTTTATATTCTTGAGAAGACGTATCCTGGTTCTGTTGTTAAATTGAAAAAGACAGCAGATGAATGCTTCTTATATGCATTTGTTGCTATTTGTACATCAATTAGTGGTTGGGAACATTGTAGGCCAGTAGTAGTGGTTGATAGGACTTTCTTAAAGTCAGCATACATGGGGATTATGCTGACAGCCAGCACAATGGATGCAGCAGGTAAAATTGTAGATATTTTGTAGACAGTTTATAAAATGTAGATACATTGTAGATACTTTGTAGATATATTGTAGTTTGTATGTATTTGTCTTTTTATATGTATTTTCAAAGCTGCTACTTAATTATTTTTTGACTAATAATGTAGGTACAATATTGCCTTTGGCATATGCTGTGGTTGATTCGGAAAACGACGCATCGTGGAAGTAGTTTTTTGAGCAATTCAAGCAAGCATATGGTGAAAGATCTTTAATGTGTGTTGTTTCAGATCAGAATGAGAGTATCCTGAAGGCAACATCAATTGTCTATCCGGGGATGTCATAC
This sequence comes from Nicotiana paniculata, assembly GCA_005239505.1. Classification (NCBI taxonomy): domain Eukaryota; kingdom Viridiplantae; phylum Streptophyta; class Magnoliopsida; order Solanales; family Solanaceae; genus Nicotiana; species Nicotiana paniculata. Next base: position 22,289 of record ML319295.1, read on the forward strand.
TCTTGCATGTGGCATATTTGGATAAATATAAGGGCAAAGTTCAAGAAGGATCATCTAAAATTAAGTTAATTGTACTTTGCTACAGCACGTTCATACACTCTGGATGAATTTAATGAAAGGATGTCGAAGATTGAAGAGATAGACCCGCGTGTTAAATCATACCTATATGATATTGGCTATCATAGATGGTCAAGAGTACATGCAACGGTGAATAGAACTTGGACTATGACGTCAAACATTGCAGAGTCGTTGAATACTGTAATAAAAGATGCAAAAGAGCTTCCAATATTAGACCTATTAGAGTATATGAGGACTCTTCTTAAACGTTGGACCAACAAGAAGTTATTGAAGGCAAAGGGTACTTTCACATACCTTGGGTCCAAATTCAACAAAGAATTGGAGAACAACAGAACGTTATCGCAGAAGCTTAAGGTAAGATCTGTTTATTTGGTGCAGAAAAATAATATATTAATATACTGTGTTTTCAGATTGTAGATAATTTGTATATAGATTGTAGATAATTTGTAGATAAATTATAGATAAGTTGTAGATAATTTGTAGTTAATCTATTTTTTATGATTGAAAATAGTTTTCTTTCTGTTTGTTATGTAATTGTAGGTGAGGGCTTCAACATATCATATTCATATTGTGATAGATGGTGTGAAGAGGTACATTGTGTGTCTTGAAAGCAAGAAATGTAGCTGTGGCCAGTTCCAGCTTGATGAACTTCTATGTGCGCATGATTTGGCAACTTTAAGGCACAGGAATGAAACTTATGAAAACTATTGCTCTCCGTTTTACACAAGGGACAACCTATTGCGTACATATGAAATACTGGTAAATCCCCTGCCTGATGAAAGCAAATGGAATGTACCACAACATATATCTGATGAGGTAGTAAATCCACCTACGGGAGAGAAAAGGCAGCCAGGAAGACCTCAAAAGGAAAGATACAAAACATTGATGAACTAAAGTCAAAGAAATACAAGGTGTCATGTGGCAACTGTGGAGGTGAAGGGCATGACAAAAGATCTTGCAAGAATGCGCCCAAAAAGAAATAAATTTCATGTAGACAGTTGTATTTCAAAAGAATTGTTAGTGTGTTTAAAGATCATAATGTAGTTAGTTTCTTAAATTTTTTTCTGTTTTAACATAATACTTTCATAGACTGATTTGTTTATGATTGGTTGCTATAATTTAACACTTTTTTGAGTATCTCAAGCGTCCTTCACATAGTAGTTAATTTTTATCTACAATTTATCTACAAATACAACTATAAAAAGATTTTAAATTAACTTGAAGTGATAACTTGAATGCTTAAATATTTTCTACAAATTAAATACAGATTCAATTAAAAAAATTATATACAATATTTTCTACAATTTAAACGCAAGGTGTTTTCCAAATTGTAGATATTTTGTAGTTTATTTGTATATAATTTGTATTCTAGCAACAAAATAACTATATATTTTGTTGTTGACAGAATAACAATATAAACATTCAGTTGGCAAGGATTTATATACTAAAATAATGAAGAACAAGTACTCTAAATATTCAACAAGTGAAAATAAAATCAACAGGTTATTTTCAAGTGAACTACTAAACTGGATAGAAATTAACAAAACAAAAGATAATGTAAGTGTAGCGCGAGTCTGCTACAATAAAAACACAAAAGAATTGTTCAGAAACTTGTGTACTATCATTCTCCTACAAACTCTCATCAATGAAACAAATGTGCTACATGTTTCATACATAGACATGACAACTACTTCTTCTTCCTATGAATTTTTATTTTCTCATTCAAAGCAGGTGCACCCTTTCTCCTTGCCAATCTGTCTGTCACCTTACTTTCACTAATTGCCTCATTTTCCTGCTTCTTGGTAGCATAATCCTACAATAGCGCTCCATAGTGTCTTCGGTGTTGGTCAATGTCAGAAAGGTCTTCTGCGGGATTGGCAATTGTCCAAGGCTAACATATTCAGCATAGGCAACAACAAATACATCACAGTTGCTGCAAAAAAAATATTTACCAAATGATTAGAAACAAAAAATAATTAAATGTATAGAAAGAAAGAATATTCTTTTTACAGCGATCCTTCTTTTTGCTGTGGGATTTCTCCAATTATCCACTGAATGTTAATAGGGTCGGTAACAGGTTTCTCAATGTAAGCCTTTGTATTCTTGAAGTTGATGTCTTTACGCTTCCCATAAAAACCGGTGCATGACAAATACAAAGGGATAATAACAGAAAACTTTTCGACACATGATTCAACAAACTGATGATTGCGTGAAGAGACCATTGAATCATACGCATAAAGTTGCATGTCTGCAATGTCGAAAACGACCAACACCCAGTGAAATTTTTCTACAATGTTGACGGGCATGATGACATAGTCAAATTCATCCCATGCAACATTTGCAAGTAGTCTATACCCCAATATATATTCTGCAACAACATCCTGAGATTTAACAACCGAATACTTCTTTTCTGGGGGAGAATTTATGAACTTTTCATAAATTTGTTCAATCCTGATCTTGAACAAACAATATATTGTGGTAAACCTGGTCTTTTTGTGGGGATCATACTTGCCTCTTTTCCTTAAGTAATACTTATAACATCAATGTGTTGCAAACAAAAAATAGTTGGCATTTAAACAGCAAGTCAACTTCAAATAATTTACATATAACTACAATTAACTACAAAACAGAAACAAAAAATCTACGGTGATATCTACAACGGCTCTACAATTTAAACTACAAAGTCAACTTCAAATAATCTAAAAAATAGCTACACTTTGTCGACAATTACACTACAAACATGGAACACAACATCTACAATCATGTCTCCATCATATCTACATTTTATACTACAAGTCATCTTGTTATCTTATACATAATCTACAACATAAATACAATTATACTACAAACAAGAAACACAACACCTACAGTTATGTTTACATCATATCTAAAATTTATACTACAAGTCATCTTCAAATATTCTACATATCTACAAAATAACTACAATTAAACTACAAAACATACGACAAAGCACCTACAAATCATATCATGGGAATAAACTTCTTGTTACTTACCGAGTCATTGAGGACTTGTCCGGGGTGACCCAGGAAAAAGAACCAGTCCTTCTTATCAACATTTTCCACTCCAAGGTCTAACAAAGGCTTAATTTAGTTGTTCTTTATGGAATATAGAGCCTTCCTCCTGTAACAACAAATAGATGTAAAAAAATGGAGAATGAATTAGATATGTAAAAGATAAATGTTGAAATCAAAGTGTCAAGTTATGCATTCTAAACTCTTTGAACCTTTGTCACTACCGTGGTATAACCACTTGTTGAATTGATCTAAAACCTCCGGATCTACATCTTCACCAATAACATTAGTGAAGGGGTGCTTGAGAAGGAAAATTTAAGGTCCAGCCAAGTTGTTGCCACCAGAACTGTATAGAGGGATAAATGGTGATCGAGCATGCTTTCCTGGCTGCCTTGTTCTACCCGGATGCATAGGTGTTGCATCATCTGTATAGGTTCGCCAAACTTAACCAACTGGGATAAGTTGTCAGGCAGCTCAAAATCATCCAGTGTAACCCCCTTCTTCTCAGCTCCGGATTGTTCTGAATCATCCAGTGCACCTTCATTGTCATGTTCCTCATTGACATGTTCTGTGTGAGCTGCTACTGTCACCCCGTGAATTGGGGACTGTGCATTCATATCTTCCATCTCTGTAACACCATGCATATCTTACTTAATAGAACTATTAAAAAATTCAAATAACACAAAAATATATATGAATAACAGTATGATACCTGCTTTCTCTTCATCAGTTGCACCTTCGCCTAGATTCACATACTGTGCCTCTTCACCTTCATTGTCATGTTCCTCATTGACCTGTTCTGTTTTAGCTGCTACTGTCACCCCGTGAATTGGGGGCTTTGCATTCATATCTTCCATCTCTGTAACACCATGCATATATTACTTAATAGAACTGTTAAAAAATTCAAACAATACAAAAATATATCGGAATAACAGTATGATACCTGTTTTCTCTTCATCAGCTGCACCTTCAAAATGTGTAAATAAATCACCATGTGCTGGAAGATTTTCTTGACCAATTGCACCTTCAACATGATCTGTTTTTTCCATTAAAAATGTTAAATCATACTGTATAATGGTGGCTTGACAGAGTTAGCATATATGTAGGAATATTGTAGATAATTGTATACATGTTGTATATATTCTGAAACTAATTGTAGATACTTTGTAGGTATCTTGTAGATACCTGTTTTGTTGGTGCTGGCCTGCACTTGTTCCCCAATATTGATCTGAAAATGCTGATTGTTCATGTCTTTTTGTTGGTCATTATTTTTTGTTGAACTACCAGCAAATTGAATGTTTTATGTTGGTTTGTATATATTTTTTCACATGCCATAAATTGTTTTGCTATATAAATAAAAGTCGCATCCTACCTTGGCATCATCTTGCTTATTTCTACTGTTTATCAAATGCAAAACAGTCTGCACAGATTCATTTATCAGCACTAAGGCTATCGAGTTCTACAAAGACAGCTTTCCCAAAATCTTCAAGCTTTTCATCAACCTACATGTTACAAAATAGTAAGTTGTTAACTTCATAATA